>QRDG01000025.1:584239-610735 GCA_012064385.1 Puccinellia tenuiflora
TCACCATTGCATCATTTTGTGGCTTGCCACATGTAGGTGAGGTAGAAGAAGTTGAGAACTCATTACGCCCGGAGGTGGAGGGAGAACAATCATTCTCACTATCAATGGACACACCATAATTGTCTTGAATCTTGGTCCATAGCTCATGAGCATTCTGATAAGGAGAAACCGACAAAGCAACTGCATTTCTTAAAGACATGAAAACCACTTTAGAAGCTTGAGCATCTAGATAAGAGTTTTCCTCATCCTCTAGAGGATAAAAACCCATATCTAGAATTTGCTCTATATATGGATTAATGTCCCTAAAATAATTTAGCATGCGATTTCTCCAATCATTATAATTAGTGCCATCGAATATTAAAGAGGCATTGTGCACTAAACCACTAGACGACATCTTTACTCTCTAGGCCGTGAAGCCCCATAAAGAGAGAACCCGCTCTGATACCAATTGAAAGGACACGGATGTCGCCTAGAGGGGGGGTGAATAGGCGATTTAAAATTATTACGGTTAATACTTGAATAAATGCGGAATAAAACTAATGTTTAATTTATCAAGCCAAAACCTAAACTAGCTAGGTTCACCTATGTGCACCAACACTTATGCTAAGCAATATAATCAATTAGGTGATAGCAAGATATATGACTTTAAGCTCGATGTCTATCACAAAGTAAATAGCACAACTAAGAAGCTCGGGATAGAAATACCGATGCAGTTGGAGACGATGATTTATCCCGAAGTTCACTTCCCAATGGAAGCTAGTCTCCGTTGGAGCGGCGCGGTGTTCACCAATGTGAAACACTGAGTAGCCTTGATATGGCACACCGTATCTCTATTGTGTCTTACCACCAATGTGGCGAGGCACTTGTCACTATGTTGCCGTTGAGGTTGACAACTAGAACCTTTACAAGGATGAAGCTCACTCCACAAGTTGGAGGGTCTTCACCAAATGCACCGAGCCACCAAGACTCGATGCCCAAGGCCGAGGCACACACCACAACTCAATTGGTGGCTCCCGGCAATGTCTTCGTAGCTACCAAAGCTTCGAAGCTAACAAGGTTGAGCCACACTCCACAATTGGAGGCTCCCAACAAATCCCGTGAGCCACCAAGACTCCGAGAAATCAACAACCGTCTAGGGTACCAACGTGCCCTAGAGGAACAAGCTCTAGGGCACCCAAGCACCCAAGAGTAACAAGCTTCTCAACTTCACTTTCCACGAATCACCGTGGAGAACTCAAACCGATGCAAGCAATGCAATGGCAAGAACACACTAAGTGCTCAAGTCCTTCTCTCCGAAATCCAACCAAAGCAACTAATGCTATGGAGGGATTTAAGAGGAAGAACAAGGAGAAAACACAAAGCAAATCCAAGACCTAAATCAAAGATGTTCCCCTCACTTAGAGGAGATATGGTTTGGTGGAATAATAGATCTAGGCCTTCTCCTTCAATCCTCCAAAGATCAACGAGTTTGAGTGGACGGATTGGGAGATCTATAGGATTTGAGCTCTTGCAACAATGGAGAGAGAGAGGGGCAAATGTGCTCAAGAGGTCAACAAAAGTTGGGATTCACTTGGGGAAGAAAACCCCTTAAAAGGGAGCCAAAAATATGGCCGTTAGGCCAATTTTCGGGCAGCCGGAGGAGGGAGGCCGGCCTGGCCGGCCATGCAATCAGAGAGGCCCGGCCATGGGGCCGGCCATTGGCCGGCCATGCTGGCCTAGCCAAACCAGTGAAACTAAAATTGCAATATCTTTTGCATCCGGACTCCGTTTTTCGACGATCTTGGGCTCGTTGGAATCACCATAACGAGCACTACAAGATTATGCATATAACATAATAGTCCAACAAGATATTATAATAAACATATGAGGAAAGGTTAAACCTCTCTCTTGCAAACCGGAACCGTCATATCTTTTGCAAATGAAGTCCGAAAGAGGTGAAACCAATTTTGTTGGAAAGAGGATGATAGTAGCTATCCTTGGAAATATTTGAAAACAATTAAGAGATAAATTCTCAACACATGTATGTGTGGATAATTTCTCAAGGACAAACCGACAATATTTCTAATATCGAAAACGCAATGGAAGACGCATATGAAAACCGTTTTCGATGAGCTTGGCCTTGTCATGACAAGCACGACAAGCACCAAGACCACACCATGATAAGAGACAAATAAGAACCAATAAAGATTATGCCAATGATGCAAAGGTTTGAGCTCTCTATGACCGATACGCTAAAGCTCACTTGAGAGCCCTTCTTGATAGTACGGTACCTATCCTAAAACCCGGTCTCCCAACTACACCGCGAGACCGGTAAAATAGAAACCCTATCAAGATAATACCTTTGTCTTGCGCATTCCACTTGAGCTAGATGATGACGATCTTGATCTCCTCTCAAGTGGATCACCTTTCTTGATTACGCTCCGCTCGGTGAAGCCTCGCATATTGCTGCCCCATACACCAATATGGGAGAGACACTCTTTCGCATATCTTCACTTGCCCTTATCTTGTATGTTGATCAACTTGCACTTAGCCTTGATCAACATATAATCTTCTTCTTTTAGCTTCGACTCCAACATATGGAGTTCAAGCATTCCATATGGACCAACACCTTATCTTGTATGTTGATCAACTTGCACTTAGCCTTGATCAACATATAATCTTCTTCTTTTAGCCTCGACTCCAACATATGGAGTTCAAGCATTCCATACGGACCAACACTACAAATATAACTCAAAGCACACATTAGTTCATAGAGATTGTCATTAATTACCGAAACAACAAATGGGGGCAACCATGCTCTTTCAATCTCCCCCATTTTGGTAATTGATGACAATCCCTTTTAAGAGGGTTTATATAATGAATTAAACAACCTTGCAAGACGAACACGCAAGGATGCATGAGCATGAGAGGCAAATGCTTAAGAACCAAACTAAATCATAAAGCCAAATTCCCTTAAACCCTCTAAACTTCTCCCCCATTGGCATCGATTGCCGAAATGGGAAGAAAAATTAAGAGAGCCAATATAATATGAGTTCCTCCATAAAGTGTGCATTTCTCAAGATATGAGTGGAATCAAATGCACATATTCATTGACGAATAATTAGAGGGAATCAAACTATATTGAGGATCCAAAGATTGCAAAAGGATGAAATCATTCTAAACATCTCCACAGAGAAGAAAAAAACAATCGAAAAGATCCAAAGCGAGAGTTCAAAATAAAAATGGAGAAGCTCCCCAATATATAATCTTCTTCTTTTAGCTTCGACTCCAACATATGGAGTTCAAGCATTCCATACGGACCAACACCTTATCTTGTATGTTGATCAACTTGCACTTAGCCTTGATCAACATATAATCTTCTTCTTTTAGCCTCGACTCCAACATATGGAGTTCAAGCATTCCATACGGACCAACACTACAAATATAACTCAAAGCACACATTAGTCCATAGAGATTGTCATTAATTATCAAAACAACAAATGGGGGCAACCATGCTCTTTCACGTTGGAACTGTCCATGCCATGCCGCATGACAGTTCTTCCAACTCCAATGCATACAATCAATTGAGCCAAGCATACATGGAAATCCTCGAGCTTTGTTGAACTCCAAGAGCCTAGCCGTGTCTTGAGCACTGGGAGCTCTCAAATATTCCGGACCAAAGACTTGGACAATTCCAACTACAAAGCGCTTCACACACTTGATGGCTTGACTCTCGCCCATTGCCAAGTGGTCATCAACTAGATCCGCTGGAATACCGTATGCCAACATACGCAAAGCGGCGGTCACCTTTTGAAAGGTGCTATGCCAAAGTTCTCCGGCGGCATTCCTTCTTTGCTGAAAAACCGATCATGCTTCGTCAAACACTCCGCAATGTGTTTGAACAAGTTGATGCTCATCCTAAACCGGCGCCGAATGTGGCGCTCGGGGTATGTGGGAGTCTCCACAAAATAATTCTGCATCTATTTGTTGTGTGCTTCGATTCTTTCTCTCCACAACTTATCTCGACCAAAAACGGGACCACCATGCTTCGGCTTTTTATTCCTATGCATAGTCAACATCAATGCTATGTTCTCCTCTTCTTGGATGTCCCATTCTTCATCGGAAGAATCATAAGACGAACTCATCTACAAACATATCACGGCAGGGAGGGCGGCGGGGAGGGCGGAAGAGAGGGCGGCGGGGAAGCAGTGGTGGCCGCGGGGAGGCTGTGACGGCGGGGCCTATTCACCGCGGCGGCGGCCCGCGGGTGTCCATATCACGGCAGTGAGGGCGGCAGAGAGTGCGGCAGGGCCCTCGTCCGGCGGCGGGGGACAAATGCGCGCGGCTGGGTCGCTGAGCAGGAGGGGGAAGAGGCGGGCGGCGGCGCAAGCGAGTGGAGCTTTCAGATCCGGCAGTTGGCCTCTCGCGCGCGTGATTTCGATTTGCAGCGCGCTGGAGCCGGCGCCGCAAATACCCAGCTCGCGGTGCCCAAATTCTCAGCGCGCTGGAAAAAATTTAGCGCGCTGGATTATTGCGCGCATGCTGGAGCACAGTTTTTACCCTTCCGGGCGCGGCGCAATCGCGGGTTTTTTTACTAACGCCAACGTTAGTGGCACATAATGCGCATGCTGGAGCAAGGTTTTTACCCTTCCGCGCCAAATCGAGGGTTTTTTCAACGCACGGCAAATATAGGGCGCCTGGTGGACATGCTCTAACTGAACATCATACCATGAATCTCCTATCCAAACGATTAGTGGATTCACATGCCAGATTTATTGGTGTCGCCAAAAGGAGCAATTTTGTAGTCTGTCTGTAAGTTTAATTCTTGGTATTATCAAATTAGAATTATTAATATTTACTCTAATCAGTTAGATTAAACAGGGAGCAAGAAATTACATTGACTGCAACAAGGATAAACACAAGAACTTTGTAAGTGGTATGATGGCCCGGATGTTCATTTCTAGTGTAGCGTGGCCAGTCCTGTAGACAGCCAACCCGTAGAAGAAGCAAATCCAGAATGGCAAAAATTAAACGTACAGCAAGAAAAGGCACACATAACATCAAGATATTCATTACGGTAATACTTACTTAATATACATGCACATGGGTCCGTCGCAGCCCAACTAGGTTAATAATATACATCACACCCGATACATGCAAAGCAAGGATCACATTTCACCACTTGATCCCTTCTATCTCCATTTTAAATCAACTGACGTCCGATTTCACCTGCACCGCACAATATTATGACCAAGCAGGGTCGCAGGGAGCCGTATCATGGAAAGCTCATCCATCATTTGCGTATACACGGGTCCACTCTTTGGCTGCGCAATACGAAACCAACAGTAGTTAAGAAAAAAAACTGCTATAATTTGCAGCTAGAAGGTAAAAAAAAAAGCATCACCTGTTTCAACAGCTTCTGTTTCGTTGGCTTTCCAATGCTTTGCCACATTGTCAGCAAGCGGATCGTCAGGATTTGGAGCACTCAGCAGTGCTTGAATGCTGAAAAGACGGAAACATTATTAGGAGGAAAGAAAATGAAATGTTCAGCTACAAGCCTACAATTGATTTGTCCAGGTGAACTCGTTTGAGCTTTCCAAGTAAACAAACCAGCACGCACATCACATTTGACATCACATGTTCGCTCTATGTCTATTCTAGTTACTTGTGCATTATGTTGACAAGCGCGCCATATCTACAAATATAAAGGGCATATGCAACATAGGACTGGAGCTATCATGCTGCAAAAGTGTGGATGTCTGACCAGAGTCTAACATCAACACATATCAGTTTTGCCACCAGTAGATGACAACCGCGCCATATCTACAAATATAAAGGGCATATGCAACATAGGACTGGAGCTATCATGCTGCAAAAGTGTGGATGTCTGACCAGAGTCTAACAGCAACACATATCAGTTTTGCCACCAGTAGCCAGCCAACACATATCAGTTTTGCCACCAGCAGCCACCAGTCTACTGGTGGCTGATGCAGCAGTGCCAGCAGCTCCATTGTACTGCACAATTAGTGTCATCCACTTATGGTAATTTGTCAATTTCTTCTAGGGTATTTGCATAATAACTGTATGCATCTCATATGATCTGCCTGGATTTTAAAGGCCAGAACTTGCAAAGTTCTACAAAAGCTTCTTACTGAAGATCTAATGCCTCATTTCCAATATACATTTAAAGAAGCTATTTCAGGAACCAAAAAAGCAGGGTTCAAAAAAGCGTAATTAAGCGGTCGCTTAAGCGCGCTTAAGCGCTGAGCGGAGGGCAACCGCTCAGGCCGCTTAATCGCTTAATTGCGCTTTAAGCGTGCGCTTAGCGCTTAAGCCTTCGTTGTGTGAAAAAGCGGCAGAAAAACGCTCGCTTAGCGCTTAGCGCTTTTTTGAACCTTGCAAAAAAGTGCTATTTCAGGAATCAAGTCTAGGGGAGCTGATATATGGTTTTTGCAGAAGTACTGACTTCTTTCTGAACAAAACACACCACAACAGATCGATAATACATACCAACAAAAACAATATTTGAAGCGAAAGCATTCACCTCAAAAGAACTGTTCGGATCTGAAGGGCTGGACTCCACTTGTCCTTTAAGATATCAAGGCATATCCTCCCAAGCTGCATAAATTTAAGTATTAAGAAGAATAGTATCTTTTATTAACATATAGATGGAATCTAAACAATAACTACTTACCTTGTCAATGTTTGGATGGTAAATTTTTGTCAGAAAGCGAACCTGTTTGCAGCAATAAAATTAAAAGTTTAATTATGTGTATGGGCCTCATAAGTATGAAAAATATGTAAGTTCATGCAGATCTTAAAGCAATTTAACTACTCAATCTGAAACAACTGAGGAGTGAGGACAAATTTAAGTCCATTCACAATAAACATTTTGATGCAAATACATCTTCCTTATAATCGTTCAAAATCAGCTACATCATTAGAAGTCATATGATGACCACCATCATGTAAATGTTAACCTGTGACAGAATCTTACTGTGGGACTACACATGTGGCAATCAGATGCACATAATAACCTAGTCTACATGAAGCTTGATAAAACATCATCAGAATTACGAACAAATAGATCATGGCACCAAGAAAGTAGTCGGAATAAATTAGCAATGAAATACCTTTGGTGGAGCCATTGGATATTCTTCAGGCAAAAACAACTCAAGTTTGAAGACACCTCCTGACAATTGATCAAATTAACAGTTAATCAGAGAGCATACTGTATTTGCATATCTGAAATAGTCAACATTACAAGGATCTGTTTGCAATAGGAATGCATTAGTGGAGGTAAAGAGCATGCAGGAATTATCACAAGAAAAAAATGAATCATATCAGAAGTATGTACTGACAATTTGAAGTACTAGCAGGATAACATGGCGCATCCAAGACAATCAAAGAGTTCGGCATACTGGGAAAAGTGATGACTTAATTGCAAGCCTCTAGAGGACTCACGGAGTAGGAAAGGTAACAATTCAGAGAGATGATGTTGTCTTAGTTTCAAACTTTCAACAGAAAATATAACCCTTCTATTTTCCAGATAACAATATTTAAGGAAATAAATAGCACTTCCATACAGTTTGCAGATGCCAGAGCATTTAAGAAGTGAAATAGAGGATGGCTCATGCATTGCTCCCGAGTTCCCATGAAGTGTACTAAACCACAACAAGGTACAGTATATACATTGTTATTTCCTTAGTTGCCACACTGCGCTGAAATAAATATGGATGCTTCGTTTCTTACTTATGGCATCACTTTGCTATAAGAATCTTGTGGCCTGATTTATCCTTAATAATTTCCAATAGAAACAATTTACTTTATGATGTGGGCATATGGCTGTATAAGAATCCACATATCAGGATAAAACTTTTGTAGTATTGTTGATTGGGTAGCAAGTTTATCTACGTTTTCCAGTCAATTAGAGAATCCGCACTACAAACTCTTTACTTAAATGTCAAAGGCAACTAGAAAAAAATTGTCACCTTCATATGGCGACTGTGTTGGGCCAAGGATCATCACATTGAAGTAGCGCATGTTCTCCTCCGATGGTGAAGCACTGATCCCTGGAGCTGCAAGAACAAACCCAGCACAAAGCCCAGGATCCTCAACCCCAAACATCCAACATAACTCTTACAAATTAAAAAGAAAGCTAAAATAGGGACTGTTTCTTCACGATTAGATCCTTATTAGGCTAGAATTACCAAAATAGATGCTCTAGTGTTTTCTTAACGAAATAAACAAAAACAAAAATAGAGGCCTGTTGGAGCTTACTACTACTAATTCAGAGCAACTTAGACAAAAAAAAAAAACACAAGCTCCTAAAGTAACTTGGACACATGAGCAGACCATCTCACCTGGCTCACTGAGCAGCCGCTGCGTCTCCTATAAGAAGCAAACGGCCAAAAATCACCAAATTTGTAGGGAAAGGAGCAGGAAAACTAGGGGAAAAGGGATTTGGAGCACACGGAAGTATCAGTTACCTTGATGATGCGGCGGGGAAGGTTGCTGTCAGCCATGGAGATGGAGTAGAGAGGTGGGGGTTGGGGCTAGGGTTTGGTGTACTTTCTGTGGGATCGATCGCAGCGGAGAGGGGAGAGGAAGGAGGCGGCGTCAGAGTGAATAATGATCTTTACTGCTTTGCATTTTAGTCCCTGTTGTTCGTGGTATTTACGAGCGTTGTTCAGAAGAGTGATTAAAAAATGTATTTTTGAGAAAAAGAAGAGTCGTGGGGGTTGTACCAAAGAACGACCCATATAAAACTATGGTGTCGAGCAGATTTTTTTTTTTTTTTTGAGAATTATGGTGTCGAGCTATTGTTCTAGGCCTCTAGGGTAACCATGGTTTTTAGGCCCAGTCAGTCCTTTTGGACTTCGCAATGTTCATCCCAGTTTTTTTGGTTAAACCGGCTTTCAAAATTCTTTAGGCTGCTCATAGTGAGAAATAAAATAGTGTAGTAACGTGTATATAAAACTAGTCTATGTTATTATCTTTATAGTGGATAGTAATAATAAATATATGCTGTCATGTAAACGTTTATTTATTAGGTTGTAGACGTGCATGTCTTGGATATGTGATGTTGGTAACATATTATGCTATCATCCGTTAAAAAAATATTATGTTATCACAACGCTTTCTTTCATGTTAATTATTTGTCACGTCAGATTATTTATCTACATAACATATATATTACTAACTATGTTACTCTTACTGTGAGTAGTCTTAGCTTTTCAAACTAGTTTGAAGTCTAGTCAAATTTATAGACCGGCTTATTTAGAAAGTTAGGGAAGGTAGCGTCCTGAAAACCGAAAAAACTGGCCGTGGAAATTTTTGGTGGAGTCTTGTCTTGCCGATAAATTGGCAAGAAAATAAACTAGAGCGGCCGTCAATCCAGACAAAGAACAAACTTTTTAGTCGTGACCAAAGTAGGGTTAGATTTGGCTCCAGCCAAATATACCCCTACTCTTTCAAGATTGGCTTCAGCCATGATCTTTATATACTCCACAAAGAAGCAAAAGTTTGCTCCACCAAAAATTTCAACAAAATGCCAATTCAAATATTGGCGTTCCAAGGTCCATGTATAGACGTCATGGACTGAAGGGGTTCATGTATAAACATCATGGACACAAGGAACAATTTACCTTCCTGAAGTGAAACTTGTCTACAGATTATGAAACAACCGTGTCAAATAATTCAGGCAAAACAAAATGCCCCAGTTAGGCTACTGTTGTTCAAAACAAACACAACAATCTACTAACAAACATATCAGAAATTAACATCGGTTCCCTTTATTTATCAATATACTTTGGCAGAATGCCATTATTCCTCACTGGGTAGGGAGACAGATGCAGCTACGACCAAGAGATACAAGGCCCACAGCAAACAGCCAAAGAAAAAGATCAGCGTCAAGACACAAAAAGATGGTAATCAGGAACCTCTCCTTGCCCTAACCGGTGTTCTGCAGACCGGCAGCAACACCCTTCATGGTCAAGATAAGGGTGTCCTCCAGCCCCGGGGCGTACTCGCTAGCCGGGTTCAGCGTCACGAGCTCGGAAGCCGGCTTGCTTGTGTCCATGACCTCCTTGGAAAGATGGGGGCGCAGCGCGACGTGGTAGTCTGGGTCGCGGATCCGCTTCAGTGTGTAGGCTTGGCAGACATTCATGGTGGTGATGTATGCGTCACGCAGGCGGAGCCGCTGCTTCAGGTAGAGATCACCTTCAAGAAGATCCTTGTGCCCGGCAACCTGAAATCAAGAGAAGACAGTTTTGTCACTATTATTTTAACAACTGGTTTAGAAGACAGTATCCTCAATGCTGGAATTGTGGCTGACAAAGTTGGAAGATTTCGGCATTTCAGAAAAACACACCTGAAGAAGAAGCTGTTGGGTCTCTTCGTAATTGGCCCTCAGCTTCTCACCCAGTGGATGTAGCTCCTCCGAAACCAGAAGTCTGTCATACAAGGCTGCAATGCCAGGATTACCCTTGGCGAACACCATCTCTACAAGATCGATGGTGACCCTGAAAAATGGCCACTCGTTGTACATCTCCTGGAGCATGTGGAAATTCCTGATGTCCTTTTTGAGGATATGCTTGAAAGCGGCACCAAAGCCCAGCCAGACCGGGAGGTGGAACCGTGTCTGCGTCCATGCGAAGATCCATGGAATCGCACGGAGTGATTCAATGCCACCACTTGGTTTTCTCTTTGATGGCCTGCTTCCGATATTCATCCTGCCATACTCTGTCTCTGGTGTTGCCTGTCAAACAAGCATCAGAGAGTAGTTATTATTTGACTGAAGGTTCAACTGGATGCATCAAGGTTTATTTTGTGTAGTTTACACCTTACTGCATATACCTTAGATAATACATTGATTTTAGAGTATGTCATACAAATTAGAGTGGTAAAAGAATATAGGTACGTAAGTGTGATTGTATTTCATCGTTTTGAAACTATTTCATGAATTATTTTGCCACGGTAAATCACAGCATCAACTTCATCTTACTGTCAGGTCCAGGTTTGCAACATATTCAAAGGTCTATTTCGAGCAGTTAATATTTTTCCAAGCCTGATGAGCAATGATATCAAGGACTTACGAGGCGGAAATACTCGACGAAGCGTGGTTCTTTGAAGACAATTGACCGATATTCCTCAGTTGCAACCACAGCCATCTCATCAAGAAGAGCTCGCCACTCTGGCTTTGGTGAAATGGGTGGACGCATACCATGCTCAAGAGTAGCAGCTGTGAAACGCTGCAGCGTCCTGAAGCACAAGTGTTCCTCCCCAAAGCTCTGCTCAATAACTTCACCTTGAACAGTGACCCGGAGTGATCCATTGATTGTGTCCGGTGGCTGAGACAAGATGGCAAGGTGAGTAGGGCCACCACCCCTGCCAACAGTCCCACCTCGTCCATGGAACATCGTCAACTTCACTCCAAATTGCTTAGCAACCTTGACGAGGTCCTCCTGAGCCTTGTACATCTGCCAAGCTGCTGACAGACGTCCAGCATCCTTACCGGAGTCTGAATACCCAATCATGACCTCCTGCTTGCCATTAATCCTCCCTCGGTACCAATCTATCGAGAAGAGTCTGGCCAATGCTGCTGGGGCAGACTCAAGATCGGCCAACTTCTCAAACAAGGGGACAACTCTAAGTGGTGTCTTGATACGGCACTCCCGTTGGAGGAGCTCCACAGCAAGAACGTCTGAAGGAGCTGTTGCCATAGAAATGACGTATGCTCCAAAACTGTCAGCAGGTAGCTCAGCAATAACTTGGAACGTGTCTAGGACATCAGCAACTTCCTCTGACCTGGGAAGGTCTGAGCCAAATAATGGACGCTTCCCGTTGAGTTCAGACAACAGCCATTCTTGACGACGTTCCTCGGACCACTCACGATACGATCCTAGCCCCAGGTGCGTGCTGATGGCATCAAGGACATCAGTGTGCCTTTCAGACTCTTGCCTAATGTCAAGCTTCACAAGGGATAGTCCGAAGGTAGAGACTTGGCGCAGGAAATCAAGAAGGGTTCCATCAGCGATAACACGGTCACCACAGGCACACAGCGACCTGTAACATAACTCCAATGGCTCCAATAGCTGCAACAAAATACTGGCATATATTAAAACACCATTTATCTACCAAACAAATTAAAAGACCATTGAAGAACATACGCAGTTACAATTATATTCCTTAAACATTACTCAACCTGCTCAAGATTTGTCAGGGTTGCTTCCTCAGGGATGTCGGAATGTCCACTGGATAGCAACTCACGTGAACGTTCACGGGTGTTGTAAAGATTATCCCTGACATCACTCAGTATTACCCGATATGGCTCATTTTGAGGAACCTTCTTCCAGAACTCTACATCCGAGATAAACAGTAGATTAATAACTAGAAAAGATGCATATATATAACAAACTATCAACATTAAGCTGGCCTAAAGTTGTTACTTTTTTTTGTATAGCTCTTGCAGGGGCCTAACCTACTGTTTACATGAAAGAAAAAAACTGTTACTGATAGGTACCTATGTAGTGCTTCGCATCCTTCTTAGAAGAGCGATGCAGCTCATCAGCTCGTGAGCGTAGCTCATCATTGCATCGCCACATAGACAACTGAAATCATTGGAAGTTTTATCAATTTCTATTGATCAATATATGTGCATTTTAATTAAAAGTAATGAAACAATTTCTACCTCAAACATGAGATCCTCAATTTGTGCACAATACAAATTTGCTGCCATCATTCTGGCAAGCAAGCAGACGTCCCTTGTAACCTCTGGTGTCACCCTTGGATTTCCTGTATTTGTAAAGGTATTAGCAGCTTGTAATGCATGATAGTTGTCATTATAGATGGTTCTATGTAGGACCATGGTGTGAACACAGAGATACAGAATACGTAGCATCTAACAGACACCACCAAGGCAATAAGAGCTCAGTCAATGTAAATATCTCATATATGTACACTGCACAGAAACATGAGAAAAGATATTTATCACACAAGGATCTCACTCACCGTCACGATCTCCACCCATCCAGGAAGAGAACTGGATAAGAGGAGCATTATAAGGAACACGCTCATTGATCCCAATGTTCTTCAATGCTGTGTCAACACGGCGCAAGAACTTTGGAACACCCTTCCATATTGTTTCATGGAAGTAGCTCATACCAGCGCGCATTTCATCTTGGGGAGTGGGCTGGGTCCTTCGGATCTCATCAGTTCTAAAGGCAGCTTGGATCTGAAGAGAAGGATTTTAAAGTGAAGCGTAAGAATGCATCTCAACTGTCTGATGCTATAAGGCTAGTGTGACTGCATTGCCACATTAATAATGGTGCCATAGGAAAAGCATGAAAAATCAACATAGGGATTAGCACCTCTCTCTGGAGAGCCTCATCAAGCTCCTGCTTGTCATCTGGAGTAATATCCTTGGAGTATAGCTGAACCAAACAGTTCCGGATTCTGAAATAAAGTTATTCAAATCAAGATTAACATACAGAAACTGTATCATGCCAGCAATCAGCAAACTGTTTGGCTAACTAACCTCGAATGCTTCTGAAGCAGTGACCTCCTTACAGATTGTGTTGGGTGAGCAGTCAAAACCAGATCGACAGTCTGATTCTTCAGGGCATCAAAGACCTCAGCAGGGGACTTCTTCATGTCAACAACGAGCCTCTTAAGGGTTTCCTCTATGTCAGATTCTGTGATTGCTGAATTTTCCTCAGCAAAGTCTCCCTTCTTGAGCTTACTTCTCCTCCTGTACGCGATCTGCACTTCCTCAGCCAAGTTGGCCAAGTTAAGCATGTGTGAAAAAGCTTTGGCAATCACAATAGAGTCGCCAGGGTCCAAGCTTGTTATCATCTCCCCGAGTTCATCAAGCTTTTGCAGGTCATGTTTTTGTTCATATTCAGCAGCCACCTCATAGCATTCTTGAACCTACATATTGCAAATTTTCAATTATGTATGTCCATCAACATAACAGATAGGTTGTCTTCTTAATCCAATCACAAGCAACGGTATAAAGAATAATCAAGCTGACCAGAAACTTAAATGTTTATGTCTAATTAACAGGTTATGACTCGACCAAGTCAACAAAAATCAAGATGTATTCACAGTTGCTAAAAATTACTAGAGGCCGTGATCTTCTCCTTGATATACAGTACAATCGATGGACAATGCCGCTAGGGAACGATACTTCTGTATATAATTATGATCAACACTTATATGACAGATCTCTTAAGAGATCCATACCTCGGTGTCTGAACTCTCAACAGTTTAAGTCAACTGGTGTATCAAGAATTAATTGGTATATCTTTTTGCCAGATGTAAGAAGAATGAAGTGACACTACGAAATCAGCGAGTTGTCACTTGACTAGATCCAAGTCAGCTAATACGATTACTCTAGTTAATACAACCACTAAGTCAAGCTGTTTGATTTCCCATACATGCCCAACAAAAGATCCAGCACACCTGACAGCGAGGCAATTTCAACAGATGAAGTCAGGTTTGACTTGAGATTCGATCTACAGTCCAATTCGACTAATCAAAGCATTAGTCCCAAATCTAAGGGAACATAAATTAGCTGGGGAAAACAATCAATCGAGCACAAAAGATGGGAAATTTGTCTGTGGTTTAACAATTTGAGCACCGAAAATATCATCCTCCGATACTTAACAACACCAGATTAAGCAGAGATCGACCCCCAATCAACAGTTAGTCCAAAGTCAACCTCACTCACGCATTACTCAGCTGAACTCCAAACACGAAGCGCCACACGTCGACCGACCGGAAAAGCGAAAATCTCAGACGAATCGAAGGCAACAGCTAGCAGTAGCAGTACAACCCGTGACCAGATTGGACGGACAGCTCGGACGGATCCGCGGTCCGAGATCGAGCAGCAAGAAAGTTTACCATCTCCCTGAGGTCGTCGCCGTGGAGGCCCTGCAGGACGTCGAGGAAGCGGTCGAGGAGGAGCGCATCGTACTCGATGAGCTTGTCGTCCTCCGACAGCTTGCCCGGCACCAGCAGCCGCAGCTGCGCGTCGATCGACGACAGCCGCTCGATCTTGGCGCTGCTGCCCGGCGCCAACGACGCCATGGCCCGACTGGAGTGGACTCGAAGAGCCGGAGGAAGGAACTCGCCGCCTCCTGGAGGCAGGAGACGAGGACAGACAAGCGTGGGTGGTGGGGCTGAGCGAGATTGGGGACGGTGTGTGGTTGTACTGAGAGGTTGCGACTCTAGCTGCCGCGTATTTATAGAAGGAGGATGATGCCGCCGCGATTCGCTGCGACGAGAGATCTTCGGAGGAGTAATTTGTGTCCAGGTAGTTGAATTTTGATCTGATTTGGATTTGGATTTCTATCTGGGTTGGGATGGGAGGGATTAGTTTACGGATTGTGGACGGAGCACGACATGTCCACGTGGACGGTTGTGGTTCCACCTCCGTGATCATGGAAACGGTGGAGAAAGGAAGTATTTATTGTTTCAAATAACGGTTTTGCTAATTCTAAGTCGACTGAGAATTAACTAAATCTCAGTCGCCTCCTTAACCGTCAGATTTTGTGTCGTGATTCGTACTGATTTGTGAGTTGCACATGGTTTGCAATCGTGTGCAACTGACTGAGAATTAGTTAAATCTCAGTCGACTCATTGACCGTTTGATTTATGTCGTGATTTGTGCTGGTCTAAGAGTTACACATGATTTGCAACTGTGTGCAAGTGACTGAGATTTAGTTAAATCTAAGTCGACTGAGAATTAGACACTCCCTTCAAATAAATATATGATAAATCATCGATAAATTTTGAGACAAGCAAAACAAGACATGTTTGATCAAAAGAGAATCGAAGTGTTACCTAAAAAGTTGTAAAACTATTGTGGTGTGTTAAGTTAGTATTAATAACACTTAAAAAAAGGAAAACACTTCGGTACAGCCGGGGGCTCGCGTGCGCTCCATCGTCCGCCTCGTGCGCATGACACGTGTCCGCTGCGTGGCGGAAGAAAACAGGCACACACACGGGTGACCCCACCTCTCATCTCTATCTCTTCCCTCTCTCCTTCCTCGCCTTATTCTTTTCCTCCCCGGTCGTCTTCCATCTCGCGCACAGAAGCATCCACCCGCCAGGCCGCCATGGATCGCTCAGCCATTCGCCGCCCTGACGGCCGCCGGTCCGCCAAGTGCCGAAGCTCGAGCCCGAGTCCTCCGTCTCCTCGTTCTCCTCCGCGTCTCCAAGCTCGAGCAGAGTTGACGACGATCGCGTCTCGAGTCGTGGAGATCGAGCTCTACGACCGGCAGCTTCCGCCACGGGGCGGTGGCGCACTGCTGAGAGGAGCGCGGCGTAGCTGTGAGCCAGGAGTTGGTCGCTGGTGCTACGTCTGGTGCTCCGATTGGCGGCCAGCGGTGCTACCTCGAAAGGGCGGCAGAGCTGCCAAGGCGACCTGTGTTGCTACGTGTGGCGGCCGGTGTTGCTACCGTCGGCGGGAGGCAGTGCTGCTATAGTTGGGCGGCAGTGCTACCGTCGGTAGGAGGCCGTGCTGCCATGGGTGAGCGGGGGTGCTACCATCCGCGGGAGTCGGTGCTGTCATAGGTGGGCGGCGGTGCTACCATAGGTGAGCAGAGGTGCTACCGTCGGCGGGAGTCGATGCTGTCATATGTGGGCGGCGGTGTTACCGTTGGCAGGTGGTAGGTGAGAGGCGGTGCTACCGTTGGTGAGCGACGGTGCTGCATGGAGCGGACGGACCGTCGTGCTGTGAGCCGCATGCGGTGGTGCTGCCGGTCGTGGTCACCAGAGCAACAGGAGAAGCCCAGTTGCTACAAGCGACGGTCACCGGAGCTGTCAATGGAGGACGGCGTTGCTTCGAGCGGCCGCGGCCGCTACTGGCTAGCTTGGTGGGTGTGGTTGCCAGCTGGTGAGATATCTCGCCTGAGAGCAACATGCGACGGCGGCGGACCGGCGGTAGCTTGAGCCGTAGGCCTTTTGATGGTTGAGTTGTTCGGAGGGTGGGGATTTCCGTACGTTGACCTTTTTCCAGGACGACGATGAAATTTGGGGAAAAAAAGACAGGTGGCGGCCAAGGGACCAGGACGATGGGACGATTCCATCGTCCGGGGGACACTTAGCATCGTCCTTTAAAAAATGCATATACGGATCCTAACACATTTTTGGTCTTATGCCATGCTCACATGGCATGTAAATCGTCGTCACGTCGAGAGGTCACCAAGAGATTTTCTGCGATGACGGTTGATTGTTTTTTTTTTGTGTGTGAAAAGGTGTGTTGATCAAACTCAATATTCTCGTGCTTTCGATCCCCTCTCTTGGTCTCTTTTATTTGTGGAGTTTGGGGTTCAGTGATATTTGTTGCTCTCCGATTGCGATAATTCTTCCATCTGCCAGCACCAAGGTGATTGTCAATAGGGGTTCTGGAAAGAAGCATCTCTCATGCTCGTGATCTCACACAAGGAGACCCCATATTCCCAATTGTGTTCGTTTGCTACCAAAGTTCTGACGAAATTGATTGCGAGAGGAGTGGATGAGAATCTCCTCTCTAGATTCAACAACTACCCAGGACTCAAAGGTTATCAGTATATGCAGACAATATGGTTATTTTCGTCGAACCTTTTAGCGTATGATTTGGTGGTAGTGAAGGATTGCTCAAACTTTTGGAGAATCCTAAAGCATGCAGATCAATTACATGAAATCCACTACGACGCTCATTCGGGGGGGGGGGGGGGGCAAGATGAGGAGATCGTAAAAGAAAACTTGCAGTACAGTGTAGTCTAGTTCCATATCAGATATCTTGGACTTCAGTTCATGTTGCATCCTCTAACTAAAATAACCTATGTTAGATAAAGTCTTAACATGTGTGTTGACATGGTGGTATAATTGAATGAGCTAGCAGGTTGATGACTGTAGTGTCGGCACACCCTATATATCAACTTCTAGTGGAAGATGAACCATGCTAGATGTTGGAAGAGATCGAGAAGTGGATGAGAGCATTCTTTTGGGCCGGCAAAGAGGAGATCAGAGGTAGTCAATGCATGGTATACTCTGTGTAAGACACATTGCTATGGAGGTCTAGCTATCCAAATCTCATATTGCATGGCATTGCTCTATGAGTCGCGTGGGAATGGCCATGGCGTACTGACCCTAGTCGATGCTGGCACAGCCTCCCATTTTTGTATGACAAGATTGCCAAATAGGTGTTTTATAGGCTGATAAGAGCTGAAATTGGTGACAACTTGGAAACCTTATTTTGGTGATATCAGTGGAATAAATGGTGTTTAGTCGAAGGCATCGCACAACATTTTTTGCCACTTTCACCATCAAGAAAAGAAACAGTCACAATGTGGTAGTTGAGCTGATGGAAAATGAATGGGTTGCCGACATCAAGCTCCGGATGGTACTCAACGCCATGGACAGATATGCGCACCACAAACTGATTTATTTGGCCTTGGTCCTCCTCTAGGCAATACTCAGAAATATCAACGTATAGAATGCTATGTTAGGGACAAGAGAGATTCATGGCTACTGGCTGCATCTGGAAGTACCGTGCTAGCTCCGCCAAAATGTAAGAATTTCATGTGGCTTACTCTAATGTATAGGGTTTGGACTTCGGACAGATGAGCATTAAATAGTTTGGTGCAACACCCAAACCCTTGCCACCAATGTGGTTTAGTGTTTATGCATGGCAAGTATGGTACAAATGTATTTAGTCACTTCTGTTGCTTGTCAATGTTCCAAATCAAATGCCCTTTAGACTTGGTGGTTGAAGGAGAAAACATTGTTTGATAACAACGATAAGAAGTGTTTCAATGCTTGGATAATTTTGATGTGCTAAAATCTTTGGGCACAACGGAATGTCAGAGATTTGATGTCGCCATCTCTGGTCATCCTTACACAAGCTCATCAATGGAGAAACCCTTGCACAAAGAAAGGACCCGACAAAAAAATAATTCATACCCCTCAAACTAGTTTTTGAGAAAGCCTTTGATACCATTGAGAACTTTATCATGGGCAATATATTTGAACATATGTGGTTTGACAGTTGTTGGATTGGGTGGATAAACTATATTCTCTCTCTTTGAACCTCTTATGTTCTTCTTAATGGTGTCGAGGGGAAACGATTTCCCAGCAGGAGAGGGTTAGGCAAGGTGACCTCGTCTCACCCCTCCTCTTTCTTCTCGCTGTGGATCTTATTCAATCTATCATCAATAGGGCTTGCAACCAGAATTTGTCCAACCTTCCTATTCCTATATCTAGGTCAGATTTCCCATCATTCAATGTGTCGATGGCACGCTCCACATCTTGCAAGCTTGCCTGAACCGGCTTCTCTACATAAAAGCTCTTATAGAGATTTTCAACGCTAGATTGCTCCTCAAGTTCCATAAATGATGTCTGCTTCCTATCAACCTTTCGGAGGACAAAACCAATAGTCTCACTGGCCTCTTTGGTTGTCACATCGGTAGCTTATGTTCCACCTATTTAGGGATTGCACTGGACCTCACCAAGCCTATAATTCGTGACCCGACCCTCTTTGGATTGTAGAATTTAGTGCCGCTTGTTGTGGAATCATCTTGCATTGCCTTTAGAGATTGCATCCTTGTCACTAAAGTTATGTTCAACGCCCTCCGGACTTTTTGACTATACACACTAAATTAAGGTCCAAGAGGGTGAAATAATAAGTAAGGCTAGATGTATTGGCCTACGTATTAAATTGTAGATTTCTAGAAATCTCAAATCCCTTGTTGTCTCGGACTTGTACGTAGACCAAAAAAGATAGGTGGCCTCTAGATTGTCAACCTTTGTAACAACCCGGCCAACCCCGGGCCAGTGGCGGAGCTAGGACTATTAACCAGTGATGTAAAAGCTCAAAAGACACTAAAGTGATGTAAATTGTTTTGGGATTTATAGGGTCTATTATGGTGCATTCATGGTAGGGCTTAATTGCTCACAATTTTTTGTGTTGTCGCTTGAACACACAGTCTATGTTTAGCTCCTTCACTCCCCGGGCCGACGGTCATTACCCATGGAAGTTCAGTAGGATCTTTAGACTGACCCCACATACCAACACTAGTCTTTGCAGCGCACTTTCTGGTCACTCATCCATCCTAATATTGCTCCAATCCAAGCACAGTTAACATTAGGGTCCTATTGAGACCGGTTTTCAGAAAAGAAGATGCACCTTGTTGGTATGATTATCCTATCAATACTATTGAGCCCCAGGTCGGGATGTCACAACCTCTCTAGCCAAAATGACGCTCTCCTTCCAAAATACCTCCCAAAAAATTACATACCTTGTGTGGGGTCCAGTTTGGAATTACTTCAATGACACTTCTCCTCACCCTGATCGTCAAGTTGGATCGTTATGGTCAAAGGACGTTTTTAAGCTCAGTGGTTAATTCTTGGAGTTTGCCACCTGCACCATCCGAAGAGGAAATTCTACTCTACTTTGGCATAACCGGTGGAACGACTCTTGGACATGTTTTTTTTAGTCTCTACCCCGCCTACATTCCTTCACCATTTATGACAAAGTTTTAGTTAAGGACGCCCTTAATGAGAGAACCTTGATATGTTTTACCCGCTTTATATTATCTTTGGAAGCTTTTTCTCAAATTCCTGATACTTGTGAATACCCTCCAATCCATTCAAATAACCACACAGAGCATGAAATCTTGGAGCTATTTTGGGGTGGTGGGTTGGGGTGCCTTTTCTCTCCAAAGATGTACGCCAACAACTTCACCAATCTCAAAACCTTGTGATCTTTAACTAGATTTGGTCCTCCAAATGCCAAACAAACTCAGAGGCTCTACCTAGCTTCATATTACGGATAGACTAAACACCCTAGATATATTCTCAATAAATAACTTCAATATTTATCAGGGCCATGACATGAATTATCTCCCACTTGGCATCTATAAAACTTGCGATCTCCTCATTTCCATTTCAGTCAACCATGTTGGAAGCCTGGAACAACATTAATGTTCAAATGGGATCTGTCTCTGATGCGATGGGCACCATCACTTCTGCTAGAACTATTTTATCAAGCCCTTTTTCCTAGTCTTTATAGTCGCTACATGGTGTATGTGGGATTTTTATTTTAAGGTGTGGCTCTCGATCGTCTCTTTCCAGGCTTGTAATTAGTCATTCCTTGTACCCCTTCAGTTTACCGGGCAAAATAAAATATTCATACAACAATACACAAATATAACATCAAGTTGCTTCTCCTCATTGTCCTCATTTGTTGGAGTTATTTTCTGCCCTTAGATTTAATTTCATGGACATGAGTCATTGCATTAAACCCTCATACTTTGTAAATAACACTACAAATTTTATACTTTATGAAGCTATAAATAATAATTTTAGACAAATTATGTATACACACTTCGAATCAAATTGCAGAACGATCGTACTTAGTCAACCACTATTTTTTTTTTTTTGAGGAAAGACCCTCGAAGTCATCTTATATCTTATATTGATCAAGGAAAACAACGGGTACAGATGAGGTACAACTCGACGCAACACAGCCAGCATAAAATAAAAATGCAAAGAAACTCATACCGGTCGTGTTCTTCCTCACATCGATCGCCGACTGCCGGACCTTGAAACATACACTGTTGGTGACACAACTGAGCATGGGTGGAAGGCCCCTATGCGTACATTAGCTTGTCATAGGTTGTCCCTAAAAACAATACAAGAAGTGAAATAAAGAGGCTATGGTGATTCGCCATCTCGGATCTGATCTTATAAAGAAGTTTATTTTTTACCGTTGCAAAATCAAAATTGCATTCCAACAAACTATATAACTACTATTTTTCTTCGAAAAGATTATTATTTAATTGTTGGTGATCTGTGTTAGAGTCCAACATTCTATTTGAGCTTTACATCTCAGGCTTTCATATGAATGAGTTCATTCAAACTACTTACAGAAATGGTACATTTTTTGTGGTGTTATTTCGTGTTGTCTCCACAAGTTTCACTAAAAAAAAAATTAGGTATCAAAACTTTATACAGTAGGCTGACAGAGCGTCTAAATAAATAGTAATCAACCATTTCTAAAGCGAAAGGCATCAAGGTCGAAAGATAACACAATAGAATTTTGTGTTGTGCTACTTGAGAAACACAGAAGCTTAGTAGGAGAAGATACGGAAAGTGATTTTTGCTCCCGAGCTCCAGTGCTCCCGTCATTTTTTTAAAAATCGAAAAACATATTTAAATGTTTTAAAAAATTCTGAAAAAAATCATGAATATTCTTAAGGATGTATACTACAAGCGTGTAAAATCTCAATGAAAAAATATTTATATTATAGTCTACACAAAAATGACAAATTTGGAGAGTTGAAACTATGCAATGTTAAGTATAATCAGATCTGTAAATTTGTCATTTTTGTGTAGGTCGTAATACAAAGTATTTCGCATTGAGATTTTACATGCTTGTATTATACATCATCGAGAACATGCATGATTTTTTTCAGATTTGTTTGAGACTTTGAAATATATTTTTTTATTTTTTTAAAGTGCCAGGAGCACTGGAGCTTGGATGTATGGAATCTCTACTCGAGAAGATGGCATCTGCAAAAGACGCACCGAAAGCTTGTGAACTCTATAAAATGGATCACGGTGTAGCTTTATTTTTCAGAGAAAAATGTAATCGTTAAGATGGTCCAGAGCAAGAGAGACGAATGACTCTACAGAAAGTGAGAACATTCATGCGTTCAGCCCCGCATAACCATTGGGATCTTTTCTTTTCTAGAACCACATGGGGGCATCTGTTAACCACATGACCATACCAAATATATTCTTATAAAAACAAGAGACTGTACAGGTATTATTGACTAGATTAATTCCCTCAGCAAAGCTAGAAGATACGTACACGCATGACAGCTCACAGACACACACATCAAGAGTGGCTTTTTCGTGTTATCCTAGCTCATCTTTTCTTTGCAGTAAACATACATGAAAATGACAGCGATAAAGAGAGCATAGATGAAACTGATGTTATTGGCAACATGTACGGAAAGTCACAAGTGCAAGAGGAAATTTGGCCCTTCGCTTCGAACTGGACATGCTCACACATGAACTTGTCCCTCGAGGAGGAAAAATTGCACTTTTCCCGTTCGTCTTTATCCATAGTAGTTTACCTGCTTGATTCATAATCTGACCCTCCAAAATATTCGGGGCCAATAATTGAACAAAATTACTAAAGTATAACAAGATAGTGTCATAGTGGTCAAGAAGTGCGCTCTCGCCGGACTAACACAACTTGCACCCATATTATATTAGTACAAGTAGTAATACTATACTGAGATCTTCTTGGCAACAAGAAATTGTTGAAATAATTAACAATTTTCGTTTTAGTTTGATCCAAGTGTAAAACATGACGGGACAGTTTCCAATGCTGGCTAGCATACGCATATTAGACATGCAATATACAGGCAAGTTTTCCACCAAAATTGCATATACGTAGTAATCATCAACGCGTACAATTTGGTCGATGGTATAATCAACAATGAAACCACGGGGGCATCCACACCCTTGACGGTGGCAACAACAAAAATGGTGGAGTCTGCACAATCCTTTGCAGGGTTCCCCGACATTACGATATAGTCAAAGGAAAAGGAGTCGAACGTAGGCCCACTTCTTTTGGTGTCTTATAAAAAGCAAGCCACCCCCTCCCGAGCTTCTCTCATAAGCCGTCAAGCTTATTACTTGGAGTTTCTAGTTTAGTTATGGGGCAACTAGTTTAGAAACTCCAAGTAATAAGCCGGGCAGCTTACAGGAGAATTTAGGGAGGAGGAAGCTCTATCTTATAGACTGTCTGGCACATGAATAGGCTACAAATCAAGCATATAACTCACACTCCTGGCTTATACATGTGCTTACAAGAGACCACTCTATCTCATAGGCAGTAACTAGCATTCAGACTCACATATATGTGTTCTTTCAAGATCGTTCCATAGGGAAACATCTTGACTTATACACAAGACTATGAACACATTAAGATAAAAGATGAACTTGTCATACATATTTTGAGAGTAGTGCATCTTGAACGAAGTGGGTTAATAAAAATTACTCTCCCTAGTTAACCAATATCTTATTTCCCCGGGTATAGGATCTCCTATCACATAGCTTGGGTTACCTCCATGATAACTCACATCGGTTTCAAACCCACCTCCGTCGATAAAATATATTTCACGTAATTGATAGACCTTTGTGAAAGGATCTTCCAGATTCTTAGCTATTTGGATATAGTCCAACACTATCACTTCATAGTTTCTCATTCTCCTGACATATTTAAATCTTCTCTTTATACGTTTTACTGACTTTATGTTATCCTTTGGACTGTTCACTTTGACCATGATATTTGGATTATTGCATTTCATAAGAATAAGTTGTACTGGTTTGTCAACAACAACCAAAAAGTCATTTAAGAGTTGATGAAACCGGTCTGCTTCGACCGTTGTTCTATCTAGTAGGGCCGCCTCCAAGAGTGAATATATATCCGCTCGTGACCTCTCATTAGCAACATAAATCCAGTTCGAGTCACTATAGCCTTCAAGTATCGTCGGATGTCTAGTATAGTGAATACCATAGCTCGATGTTTCCTTTAGATAGTGCATTATCCTTTCGAGAGCACACTAAGGATCTTCTCCTGGATTGGAAACAAACCGACCGAGTTTGCTTACATGAAACGCGATGTGTGGCCTAAGTATTTCCCAAATAATTTCCATAAAACAAAAACTTGTCACCCAAGGACAACTTCCACCTGTCGCCTAGGCATTTTATTTTGGAGGAATAATGTTGTAGATAGGAAGCCTCCCTTAGGCCCTTGTTTTGCACAAACGGGGAGGGGGGCACACATGCGACATCACAAATCTCTCTCAAAGTTGAGCATCGGGGTTTGAGGTGCATAGATGGGATGCGAGAGCGATGTTGCCCACCATAGCGTCACCACACAACCATTCTTCACCACCACCATTTTGCATCGTCATAGATCCACACCATTCACCACTATTTCCAGCTCCCACCTCTGAAAGAACAAGCTATGTCCCGGATGTCGCCTAGAGGGGGGGGGGTGAATAGGCGATTAACACTTTTTCTAATTAGGGGCTTGATAAATGCGGAATAAAACTATGTGTTTAAATTAACAAGCCACAACCTAAAATACTAGGTTTACCTAATGTGCACCAACAACTTATGCTAAGTAAGGCAAGCAACAAGGTGATAGCAAGATATGAACTTCAAGCACGAAGGCTATCACAAAGTAAAGTGCATAAGTAAAAGCTCGGGTATAGAAATAATCGAGGCACGCGGAGACGAGGATTTATTCCCGAGTTCCTCCTTGTTAAGGGAGTACGTCTCGTTGCAGGGGTGTGAGCTCGCCACAAGAGGCCTACTCAAGATGCCACAAAGGCCTCACCCTATTCTTCGATGAACCGCACCCAAAGGTTTGGTTCACCTTCCACTATCGGAATCCTTCGAGGCGGAATCCGGAGCCTTTACACCACTAAGCTTGGGGCACACATCCACAACCGAATTGGAGGCTCCCAAGAATCACAACAACACCGTCTAGGGTCCAATGACCCAAGAGTAACAAGCTCCCAACCTTCAATCCCACGAATCACCGTGGGGAGCACAACCCAATGCACCTAATGCAAAAGGCAAGAACACACCAAGTGGTCAAATCCTTCACTCCAAAATCCAACCAAAGCAACTAATGCTATGGAGGGATTTAGGAGGAAGAACAAAGGAGAAACACTAAGAACTCCAAAATCTAGATCCAATGAGTTCCCCTCACTTAGAGGAGATTTTGTTTGGTGGAAATGTAGATCTAGATCTCCTCTCACTTTTCCCTCAAAGATATGCAAGAATCATGGGAGGGATTGAGAGGGGGCAAGGTTTTCCAAGGTCAACAATGGTGTGAGAGAGAGGGGAAAACGTGCTGGAAGAACCCTTGGTCACTTTGGGGAAGAAGGGGGCCTTTTATAGGTCTCTACAAAAAAGAGCCGTTGCAGGAAACTTACCCCGGAGACTCCGGTCTGCCCAGGCCGGAGACTCCGGCCCAAACCGAAGACTCCGGGGTGTCTCCGGCAGGGCAACAGCGCCGCGCCACCTGTTCGACGAAAATCCAAAGTTTCAGACCGGAGACTCTGGTCTAGGGCCGGAGACTCCGGCCTACAGAAAACCTGCAAAAACAACAAAATGAAAACTGCAATAACTTTTTCACCCGGACTCCGATTTCGATGATCTTGGGCTCGTTGAACCGCAACGAAGAGCTCTACAAGATCATGCAGAGAAACATCATAGTCCTATAAAGGAGAATAAAACAAAATGTAGAAAGGTAAACCTTCTTTAAAAAGAATAACCGGTAAATTCTTCAATATCAAAAACCAACAAGTTTTTCATCAAGACTCCGTTTTCTATGATATTGGGCTTGTTTCAAAGATAATCACAAGCCCTACAAGATCATGCATATACACATCATAGTCCATCATGTGAGGAGGAAATCATAAGGAGAGAGTTTGACCT
>QRDG01000025.1:611115-641929 GCA_012064385.1 Puccinellia tenuiflora
AACCATGCATGGGAGCAACCATGCACTTTCAATCTCTCCCATTTTGGTAATTGATGACAATCCCTTTTTAAGAGGGTTTATATAACGAATAAAGCATCCTTGCAAGACAAACAAGCAAGGATGCAAAGCGCATTAAAGGCAAATGCAACAAAAGCATAAAACCCAAATTCCCTTAAACCCTCTAAACTTCTCCCCCATTGGCATCGATTGCCGAAATGGGAAGAAAAATTTAGAAGGCCAATATAAAAATGAGTTCCTCTATAAAGTGTGCCTTTCTCAAAATATGAGTGAAATCAATTGCACTTATTCATTGACGAATAATGAGAGGAAATCAAACTATATTGAGTATCCAAAGATTGCAAAAAGATGAACTCATTTTAAACATCTCCACAAAGGAGAAAAGCAATCGAGAAGATCCAAAGTGAGAGTTCTAAATGAAAATGGAGAAGCTCCCCAATGTTCATGCACTATTGAGGAGTGCACAAATATGGCAACCTCACTCCCCCAAAATCATCTAGAACACGCAACAAGTGCAATAGTGCATAATGCAATAGCAAATCATAGCACTTACACCAAAGATGTGGTTGAGCCATAAGGAGATATCAATTTTCAAAAATTCAACATATGATAGGCCAAACCGAAATAAGAAGATATTTTAAAGAAATATGTTCACAAACTTATGGATACCAATTTGGAAACTAAAACCAATTGAAAATGCCAAAAGCTAGTGAGATCATTTAGCCAATAAAATTTAACATGCTCACCATGGTAGGCATGAGGTCAAAGATCTGCAAGAAATACATGAGTGTGCAAAGATACCAATAAACAATAAGACAAGCACTCATGAGACAAATTTGGAGCCACCAAAGAATTATAGAAGAAAACAAGGTAGCTCAAAAGACTTAGGATACCAACTAAAAGGTGACCTCTCTCATATGTATAGGTTTCTAATTGGACAAACCATTGAAGATATACATCCGCAAAGAAACATATACATACGAAATGGTTAGGGAAGGAGAACAAGGTATCCAAAAGGAAGTCATAAATATACAAACGAGATTATTGCATAAAAGCATAGCACATAGCTCAAATTTATCTCATTGTATATAAATGAACTTCAAATGTATCAAATGCATCACACAGATCACTAAGGGAACAAGAGATAGTGGAGATGCTTTGAGTTAGGCAACAAGTATCACAAGGAAATAATATCAATTGAAGAAAAGGTTTTTGCAAATTCAACACACATATCACAAAGATATATGAAGTGAAGAAAAAGGCCAAAACCACAACAATTGCATATAAGAGATTTCATGCCAAGAGGCAACCTACACAAGGTTGAAAACTAGAAGTTATGTATGAGATAGATACTTGTTACCGAGATGCATTGACGACGAAGATGATGAGAGTTGGTTTGTCATCAAAGCTTGACTCCGACAATCATACGGTGAGAACACCTTCCTTATGAATGAGGCAAGCATCCAATGCATCTCCATTGTACCTAAAACACAATTAGAGTACAAAATTGTTCCCAAACTCATTGGGTCCCATAGTAGTTAGATAAACTACAATATATAGGAAACACTCCACATAAATATGTGCATATAGATATGAAATTGAATTTCATGCACATCTTAGCCGATTTAGTATTCGGTGGAGTATCCTCTATATATTGGATCAAGAAAGGCTAGCATGCCATATAAAATATATATTAGTAAATATGCATACATAGAGTTACATGAACCAAACAAGATACAATTCGGACAAAAACACCAAGTCAACCAAGAAGAGAGCACACCAAGGTGTGACACAAAAAGGTTGTCCAAATTATATCAAAATCCAAATCAACACATGATTGAGGAAAAATCAAATCAACAAATGATTGATTCCAAAACACATCAACACATGAAGTGTGATATCAAAAGGAATCAAATCAACACAACAAATGATCGATAAGACACCAATTGAAGATAGGATACCAATTAAAACAAAAAAATATCAACTAGGAGAAAATATACCAAGAAGAGGATAAAGCTTGACCGAAATCAAGTAAAGTAAGATAAAGTAAAAAGGTATCAAGACTCCCACAATAAATATCAATTGGAACAAATATCTATGAAGGAGATATTAAATTCTAGTTAATACCAATTGAAGGTACCAACACAAGATAAAGAATCAAATGCCAATTGAAAGGATAAAAAATTGATAGATAGGTTAGTGTTCTAAATAAAAAGGAATGCTCCCCCAATATTCATGCATTATCTTTGATATTTGCATTTGAATACAAAATGCATGCACAAGGGATCATTACTCTCCATATTTTATTTACAACACTAAACACTACCAATTGAAAAATAGGATCCATTCAAAAGGCAAGGAAGGCAATAGATAAAGCAAGTCAACGCAAGAGCCAATGTGAAGATGGTCTACAAAATCCAGCACAATTACTAGTATCACTTGTCATGGACAAGGAGTATATAGAGATATTTCTCGGTGGTATAAAGGAGTGATGTTCAAGACCAACTTCACAACAAATAAGCATATGGCAAGAGATCCCATTGTTCAATTGGTGTGAGAAAGAGAGGCCTCTCAGCCCTCCTCCCGACCAAGGCGCTCTGGACCGTTGGATCGACTGCGTGGCATGATCCAAGCCGTTCGTGGCTACCATTTCGTTGCACTGCGGCATATTTTCACGTGTTATCTTCACGTATGTAACGCTGAAGGGTGGGGACGAATGCCTCCGGGCCCAGATGGCAGTTGTGGTGGGTACGCTCACTCCAGTAGCGGTCCAGACGAGCCAAGGCGACGCGGTGGCATTAGGGGATAATGGGCGTCTCGGCCAGGGGCTAGACAGGAATTCCACGTGCATTGTCGTCCTCGCCGTGCCCGGTCGTATGAGTGTGGAGGCACGGGAGTCGCCGTCGGGTACGCGGCGCTACAGCACCTCGCTGTCGGATGCCCTTCCTGCCCCGGGAGGAGCCCTTCCTTGCCCTATACTCGCTCCCCTTGGACCCTTCCTCCCCGTCCTTGCCATTTGCTCCAGATCCGCTAGGTTTTCCGCCGCCACAGCTACTGCCGCCGCCGTTCGTCACGGCGTACCACGATACCTCTTTTGTCTCTTCTCAAACAAGGTGAACGTGGACGCTGGCTCCCCCTCCTCGCCATTTCTCTGGATCCGATAGGGTTCGCCGCAGCCACGGCTACTACCGCGGCCGTTCGTCTTGCCAGACCCCGACACCGCTTTCGTCGTTGCTCAAGCAAGGTGAAGGCCTCTTATCGCACAGCCTGTGTCCCGTTTCTTTCCTTGCCGCGTGTCCGAGGAGAGGCCTGCGCCCCTATTTCTTCAGGGTCTTTCTTTCTCAATGCCTTCCTCCTGCAGGTCCAGATCGAGGCCTTCATTGCAGCCTCATGCCTTCTTGTCGCCAACACGACACAAGGAGCGGCGGATCTGAGAAATTGTCCGACGTGAGAGTCTGATTCGAGCACTTTCTTTACGATGCATCTCAGGGGTTTGGTATTTAGTGACCATGATGCTTCTGATGTCTCCTTCGCTTCTTTCAGGTACGAGTTTTCTCTCCCGCTCCCGCTCCGCTCTTTCCCACTCTGCCTCTCTCTAGATCTCATTTAGGTTTCATAGTAGCTTGGGGCTACAATGGAGTAACCATAGAACTGATGGGGAAATCATCTTCAATACTATTTATTTGTACTTTATCTATGGTTAAATACATATCAAACTCTTTCTGGGATTTTAATTAGAGGATCAACATGGTAGGTCGACCAGCCTCCCAGTTTCATTCTGCTGCTCCTGTTGTGTCGTCCTCCAGCTTACTGCCGCACACGAAGAGGCGATGCCTACGCTGCCGTTTAGTCTAACATGGACGCTGGACAGCTTGCCAGCTATCTCGTGGTCCAAGACACCGTTGAACCCACAGTTGGCAACAACCTCTCCCTATTTTGCAGCGAGATTGGCCTCATGACAGCCATCGTAAACTGCCTCGGAGGCTTGATGCGGAAGGTTGGGCATTTTGCCAATTTACGTCTATTCCCAATGTGGTTTGTTTACATCTCACTATTTGTGCATTTGCCTTAGGGGACAATGAATATGAGGACGTTCTCACCGAGACAAAGGACTGGAACTGATAACTTTCTGGATTGGCATCCATTATGTTCTCCTGATTTTCTGGTTGCTGGTATTTGCCTTCATAATTGTGATACGGTGAGTGTTATGAGGTCAAAGAGATATCTTCATAGTTTCATGATTACATCTTTATTTTATTTTTCAACAGTGCATGTCTGCAATAATTTAATTTACCATTCAGATGTTATACTCTTTAAAAGATATTCAAGCTGCAAATGATTTCTGTTTGTTGTTGAGCATTTTTCCATATTTCTTTTTTACAGAGCTTCTTAGATCGAGCTGGGGTCTATTTATCTGGTCCAGTTACATGGCGCAGCTTAGGTCACTATAGTGCATTTTTATCATTTGTTTTCTTAGGGATGCATCTCTTAAATGATGTTTAGCTTTGTCTGAACTGCTGATGTTTAGCAGTGTCTGAACTTACCACATTATTTTTCAAATTGGTTTGTGTGTGTGTGCATACTTTCACTTTTCTGTTTATTTTGATCGCTACGGGATGTTTGTTATGCATGGTTTCTTAGGTACGCACCTTTTGAGCCGATGTTTAGCTTTGTCACTACAACATGGGTCTCATATTTCTTTAATTGAGTCCCTTGACTCCTTGAGTGATATGAGATGCTAGCTATGAATGCTTATTCTGAACTATGAATGTCTAGCTATGAATGCTCATTCTGAACTAATGTTTAGCTTTGTGTATAGAAAATAAATGCCAATGGAATGTATAGTCCGTGATTCATGTTTATTTTGTCTACAAAATATGATATGAGTTGGTAGCTCCAGTATGGTTTGTAATTTTGTCTACAAAATATGATATGAGTTGCAGTATATAAGTAGTGCAGACCATTGTGACCTATGTCGAATGAATTATTTGTTCTGTGAGCCAAGGATTTCTTCTTCTCTTCACTGGTCAGGGTTAGGCTAATGGTCTTTGTTATATGGTTGAGAGCATGCATTTTTTTTGTTTCCGATCCCATTGATATTCTTCTAAAAAATTTATATATTTTAAATTGAGTAGATTGGCTGATGTGGTACCAGATGTATAATCCTTTGACGGTTTGATCTAGGATCATATTTGTCTACTGCTTGAAATATGTGTTTTGTTCTGTCAGAGTTCTGCTCATGTCTAGGAGAAGAGTTGTTCCTCTCTTGCTTTTTCATGTGTGACTTTTATTGTTATTTCACCTGAAACTGAATTCACATCTCTGAAATATGCAGCTCACTAGACTCTGCTTCACTGAAGCACAAGCCGATCATTCATCAATGTCGAAAAGCATAATATTACAACACATTATGCGTGAGGGAAAATCCTTCTGTTGTTATATTTCCAATCCCAATGACAATAATCGGGTTTGGCCGAGTTTTCTATTTTTAAAGCATCCGGCCGACTTCTTATACTACCGTGGTAGATAACAAATGAACTCAGCTAAATTTGGTTGCCACGGCTTTGAGATTCAGCGTATGGTACCACCTTTCTATTGTAATCAGTAGCAATTCATTTATTTTCTTCCTATAACATGTTTTCGTGTAAATAGGATATCTTTTTGTATCTGAAAGTGTTTGATGCATAGTTTTTCTCATATTTAGGCTCATAAAATGTTCATTTTTTCTCCTCTCAATGTTTTATGTGTCAAAAGAGAAGGAAATCTAACTGAGTGCCTTCTTGAAATAAGAAAGCAAGACATGCATCTTGAGGATGTTTTCCAATGAATTTAGGTGTCTGAAATGTATATCTATTTATTTCCATTGCAATTGATTTTTATTTATGATATGAATGATTCCTTCACCACTAACAAAGTTGACAATTTGACCTTTGATTGTGTATAGACATATTCCAAACCAGAAAGGGCAGTGTGTCAACTGTCAAACATATTTTTGGCAGTGGCTATCATGCAACGGTTTTTCTCTACAATTCCGTTGGGATAGTTGGCAATTTCTACACTGATTAGGAGACAGTCCACCGATCCAAGCTTTGTCGTTGATATTTGTATGTGCTTAGTTTGGTGACTACAATATGTGAACAGTTTGTGTATCATTCAGTGTATTGGCTACAAAAGTGGATGCATAGGGCAACACTCACCCCTCCTATACATAATTCTGTGAAGAAACTAAACTAGGAGACTTTTTACTTGAACCTATGTATTTCAGACATGTGCCCCCTCTACCAATTGCTTATGACTATGATAACTTTTGGTATGTTAATAGTTTTGCATATACCATCTTATTACATCTTCAGAATCGTTTGTTCATGATTTGTGCTATCATTTGGGTTATTGGGGTTTTAAGCCAGCGGTAGGTCTATCTCGCGCGGCAAGCTGCGCCTCCTTACTTTAGTCAAGGCATATGACGGTGCATAATCTTAACTGCGAATCAGCATCCGCTTTTGAAAGATAATGCTTTGCTAATATGTTTTCTATTGGGTATTAATAGGTCGTAGGGGTGTCAGTGGAAGTGCGGCTTGCCGCTGGTATATTAATGATGATATACCTGATGTGACTGATTTCAAAAAGAGGTGTGTCCCTTTCTTTAGTAGAACCATGACCTATACAAGTTATTTATCCTGGATTTTCTTACTCCTGGACATTTATTTACTTCTTTCTGCTTTCTACAGGTTGCATGACAACTTCTCTCCTATAGAGCACATACTTCTTCCTGGACAAACCGTTGCTGAGGTGAAGGCACAGGTGGAGCTAGAGACAAAAACTGTTGCCGAATTGCTGTCCATGAACCCATATGATCATCAGGTCAATATTTGTCTCGCTTGTGCTGCTTATGTTGTTGTTTTAGCCTCTGGTTCCATTTGCTTACTTTGGACTATCATCCTGGGTTAGGAATCACGCTTCTTTGTCTCTGTGACACTGACAAGGATTGGTTCACCTCCTGTAACGTTTGCCACAAAACTACTATCCCCTACGAGTCTGCATACAAATGCCATAATTCGACCTGTTCGGGCACAGATGCAGTACCAAGGTACCTGCCTATACCGTCTATTTATGCCTGCCATTTTAGGTGTTGATACTGTTTACCTTATGGGGTGATTAATTGTTTTTTATCTTAAACAGGTACCGCATATGCTACATGGCAACAGATGATGAAAAGGAAGCAGGAGTTGTCTTCTTTGACAGAGTTGGGCGTGACACCGTGGGTAAACCACTTGTCAGCCTCCTTCGTTCAGGACGATCATCTCATTTGTCGGTCGAAGAGATTATTCATTCTGTCCGGGGCGACAATTCCATCCCAAGAGAGTTGGCTGCACTGATTTCACAAAAATTCAGATTTGTTGCGTCGTTTTCAAGCAAAAGCTATCTGCTAGAGTCACTGGAATCATCATTCCAGGTCCACAGAATCAATTTATCATTGGGAGGTAACTCCCGCTCTTCGGCTATGCATCGCAAGCCGTTATCCGCCGGTGCATCCGGCAGTGGACAAGTGCCTGTGCCTGCTGGGTCTGCCACCTCCGTGTCACACGGTGCGATGCCACCTGAGTTACTCTCCCCTTCAGATCCTAATCTGGTAGAATCAACGGATGATCTTCCCACTGATGCGAGTAGTGTAGTGGTTAGTTTTTTTTCATCAGTGTGTCTTTTACCTTTACTACTGCCCTCCAGTTTAACAGGTTTCCCGAATCCAACATATTCTAATCATTCCTCTTGGTACTCTTTTAGTCTGCACCTGCCAAGGACGCTGGGAAATCACCAGCCTCTATTAGCAAGAAACCAGTTACTAGGTACCTTATCTAATTGCATCTATTCAGTATAATTGTTGTGTATGCATATATCTTAACTTTCCTTGGTCGTCTGTTCTTGTGTGACAGGAGGACTGGGAAGGCTGAACTCACAAAGCCCGCCATATGTAAACCTCTGTTTCCTGAGGATGATGCTAAGAATAACACTGACTAGGTGACTGACTGTTCCATATTAGTTGTACGTCCCATGCTTTGCTTGATCAGTTTTTTTATCGATTTGTCTCTCTTTTTACTAGGCCAATGATGCTGAGAAGTTGTCTATGGAAGAATATGGAATGTTAGTTTTATATCCTGTGTCATCTGTGCTCGTGATTGATATATGTTGACTAGAAAGTTATTGGTAACTTTTGCTTCTCTCTTATAACACCACAGGGATCCAGTATTGGGAGCTGAAGCTGTTAACACTCCGCCACGGAAGAAGAAAAGGACCTGAAACTTAGTTCTTTCTGAAGGACCTTATATTAGGTTAATACGAAGTCCTTTTTCACTACAAATGGCCTTGCCATGAGATACTGGGAGTTAAGTGTATGATTATGTGCTTCTACAGGATAGTACATTAGCATTTTGTCTCAAGATGGTTTCTGGGAACCTTGATGCTTTCCTCTGATAGTCTGATTCCATCGGTGCACTCTGAAGAAAGAAGGCCTATGTTTTTGGTGGCTCTACTTATGGATCTGGTGCGTCTAGCGATTGCACCCTATGATCCGTAGTTTTAGTGTCGTTTCAAATATGTTTAACTCTACCTGGTACTTGCTCCTGTTCTGTATACCCCCTGGCGTTGTATCGATTGGTTTTGTATGTTCCGTCGTGCCAGGGTCTGAAACTAGAAGTACAATTCGTACCAATTAATATTCTGTCTAAATATTCCTAGCTGATCTCAGAACCAGTGTCTAATAGATGCAGTAATTAGAAAAGACTCTTTGTGGATGAACTGTGAGCATGATGAGATGGTGGGTATCATTTTATTCTATGCTACCTTTGATAATATTCGTAACTAATCTCAAATCATGTGTTTGTAATAGACTTCGTGCTACATATACTCTTATTTGCTTTCTGGTAGCAACGCCAGTTAAGTGAATGTTAATGTCATTAGTCCAAAATTACCTATCACTTGGATTATCGGGGGTTCGGAATAATGTGAAATCTGTCTCGCGCGGCAAGCCGCGCTTCCTACCTAGTAAGAAATAGAACGTAAGAAAAGAGAAATATGGCGTTTTATTTCGAAAAAGGTTTATTGGTAGTTTCAACTATTCGAACCAACCGGCCAAGCCATGGTTAAAATAAGATGAAACAAATGGTTTCTCAACTAATATATGGAAATGGATATTAGAGAAAAACCAACCCAAGCAAACTCACGCAAACAAGAGCCAAAAGATAACCACAAGAAAATTTGGAACTTGATCGAGCAAACATGCCACATAGGAATAAGATAATTTACAATATCAACTCTAAGTGGCAAACCTCAAATGTTCACATTTTTATGGGATTGTAATATGCACATAGCTTATTACTTCCCCATAATGTGATAATTCATTTTATTTTTAAACAAGAGGCAAATAAAACCAACTAGAGAAATTAGTGGACATTATAGAATTTGAATTTCTCATGAATATGACATGCCACATAGTAGCTAGATAATATTGAAATATCAATACTAGGTGGTGTGCCTCATGTACACACATTTTTAGGTTTGTGAGGTGCAAAGCACATCATTCCCCCAAAATGGGATAGTCCATTAATATCTCAAAGAGCCAATTGAAATCAACACAAGATCCAATAAAGCTCAACACACAAATTACACATACATGATATACAACTATCATACACAACCTTGAAAAACAAGGCAAGTAGGAAAGAAGCATATCATATACAAGCACATGCTAGGAACAAAACTAACACATGCAAGGGAGCAAGCAACTTTCAATGAATATATGAATTAAATACAAGTTACCGCAAGGAGGAAGCATTGGATATGAGATAGGTAAGTGATAATCCAATTGACTTGGCTTGAGAAATAAATCATGAAGATCCTTCAAGTTGAATTTTGTTGGTCCCCAACCAAGTTGGGTCCTAAGAGGTTAGTCACAATAGGTTTGGGAACCCAAATGGTGCTTTTCTTGCCACCACTTTGAGCTCCCACATACTTGGCAAACACATTGCCAACTCTATCCTTCCTAAGAGAATATACATCATCAATTATGATAGGAGAGAAAGAGGTACCGTTAGTGCATGAAGAAGCAAAATGACCTTTGCCACGGCAAAGGTAGCAACACCGACTCTTCTTCTTCTTCTTAATAGGCTCCTCCACTTGAGTAGCATTGACTTGAGTCTTCTTAGGAGGTGGCCTTTGTTCAACTCGTGGTTGAGCACGAGATTGAACAAGAGGCCGCTTCCCTAGTTGCTTCTCACTAAGAGGCTTCTTCTTCATTGGGCAATCCCGAACATGATGCCCTTCAACCTTGCACTTGAAGCAAATGATCTTGCCCGGATTCTTGACTTGAACTTGGCCCTTCTTCTTCTTCTCAACCTTGGACTTGTTCTTGTTGTTGGAGTTGAATCCAAGTCCACTCTTGTCATTGGGGGATTGTTGCACACTCAACATGTTGTCAAGTGCACGCTTCCCTTCATGACGCTTTTCCAAGCCTTTCTTCATAGAAGTGGCTTGGGCCTTGAGCTCTCCTCTTTTCTCTACATGGTTAGTGATAACACAAGAACTAGAGGAGGTAGATGCATCATTGTTAGAGCAACAAGGCAAAGAAAGTAATTCATCACATGATGTACCAACATTTTTAGTGGATGAACTACTAGGACTAGCACATGGCAATATAGCATTTTTAGTTATGGTTGTGCTATTATCCACATGAGGCTCACTAGATATTACCTTTGTAGTGATGGCCTCATGAGCTAACTTTAGACTAGCATAGGATGCTAGAAGATCGTCATTTGAGCTAGATAGCTTTTTATGACTTTCTTCCAACTTCCTGTACTTGCTAGTTACCGACTCGAGTTGAGCCCTTAGCTCAACATTCTCCTTTGACATAGATGCTTCACAAGAAATGGAGTTAGTAGCACAAGCATCATTGACATTAGGATTAGAGGAAGACAACTTGGCAAGCTCATCATTTAATCTAGCATTTTCATTTTTCGTGACTTTATATTTAGCATGAGCATGGTCACGTTCTTTAATGATTTTAGCAATTATTTCATTGTGAGACTCCTCTATATTTTCTAGTTTATTCTCAAGAGAAGCACGAGTCTCTTGCTCTTCCTCAAGAGCATCTTCTAGCGAAGCTTTTTTCATAGCATCATCTCTCTCGATCTTACCCTTTTCTTCAAGGCTTGCTTCCAAGGCCTCAATAGTTTCCCCACGCTCAATTAGCGTTTCCATAATTTCAAAGAGGATAGCTTGAGCATTTTTTTTAGGAAGGGCTTTAAGAATCATTAGACCTTTGTTTTGAAGGAGAGCATTAACCTTTTCCATATCATCTTCTTCATCATTATCATTATTATCATTATTATTATCATCACTACTAGAAGATTTAGCCATAAGGCAATGAGTGATGGATGAAGAAGAATAATTAATTTTTGAACTATTCAAGTTCAAATCTTGTTCCACAATTAATTGGTTTCTCTACATTATTATTAATGCAAGAGTTAGAGGGAACACAAGCATTTTTATCATGGCAACAAGATAAAAGCAAGCATATCATCATTAGATTTATCTAAGCAATTTTTGGATGATATACAAGGACTATCAACACTAGCATGTATGACATTTGGAGTGCTAGAATAGTTTAAGTCCAAAGATGAGGCGTTGCAACAAGATAGAGATAGAAGATCATCATAAAGGAGCTCACTATCAAAATTGCAAAGCCTATCACTACTCACCATCACATTAGTTTGTGGCTTACCACATTTTGGTGAAGTAGATGAAGACGAGAGCTCATCACGGCCGGAGGTGGAGGGAGAGCAATCATCCTTAATAGAGTTGGACAAACCATATTTATCTTGTAGCTTTGTCCAAAGCTCATGAGCATCTCGGAGAGGCATGATTGACTCGAAAACTACAACACTCACAAATTTGCAAAACTCATTAGAGGCTAGAGCATCTAGATATAAGTTTTTCTCATCCTCTAAAGTCGTACTTTCGTAATCCTTTGGAGGAGAAAAACCTATATCTAAGATACGCTCAATATTGGGGTCCAAGACCCGTAAGTGACTAAGCATATGAGTTTTCCAAACATTATAATTTGTGCCATTGAATATAAACATGGAATTGTGCACTAAATCCCTAGACGACATCTTTTACTCTCTAGGCGGTAAAGCCAAACAAGACAGACGAGGCTCTGATACCAATTGAAAGAACAAACGATGTCCCGATGTCGCCTAGAGGGGGGTGAATAGGCGATTAAAACTTTTTCTAATTACGGGCTTGGTAATTATGGCATAAAACTATGTGTTTAAATTAACAAGCCAACAACCTAATTACTAGGCTCACCTATGTGCACCAACAACCTATGCTAAACAAGGCAAGCAACAAGATGATAGCAAGATATGAACTTCAAGCACGAAGGCTATCACAATGTAAAGTGCATAAGTAAAAGCTCGGGTATAGAAATAACCGAGGCACGCGGAGACGAGGATGTATTCCCGAGTTCCTCCTTGTTAAGGGAGTACGTCTCGTTGGAGTGGTGTGAGCTCGCCACAAGAGGCCTACTCAAGATGCCACAAAGGCCTCACCCTATTCTCCGATGAACCGCACCCAAGGGATTGGTTCACCTTCCACTATCGGAATCCTTCGAGGCGGATTCCGGAGCCCTTTTACAACTTCCTTGGGGCACACACCCACAACTCAATTGGGGGGTCCCAAATCGTGCCGAAGCTTCACAACTCAAGGTCTTCGCGTACCACCACCGTCTAGGGTACACAATGCACCCAAGAGGCACAAAGCTCTTGTGAACACAATGCACCCAAGAGTAACAAGATTCTCAACGTCGATCTTCACGTATCACCGTAGGGAGAGCAACCCGATGCAACAAATGCAAGAGGCAAGAACACACAAAGTGGTCAAAATCCTTCACTCTCAAATTCCAACCAAGCAACAAATGCTTTGGGAGGAATAAGAGAGGAAGAACAAAGGGGATGAACACAAAGCAACCCCAAAATCTAGATCCACTAGTTTCCCTCACTTAGAGGGGATTTTGATTGGTGGAATGGTAGATCTAGATCTCCTCTCTTGAATCCCTAAGTTTGGGCAAGAATCATTGGAGGGATTGAGAGGAATCAAGCTCACAAGGTTAGCAACAATGTAGGAGAGAGGAAAACAAGTGAGCAAGAACCAGCAACCAGATTTTGGGGAGGGAGGAGGCTTTTTATAGCCTCCCCCAAAAACTAGCCGTTGGAACCTGTCCAGGCCGGAGACTCCGGTCTAAGTGGGCCGGAGACTCCGGCCTGAGCCGGACATTCCGGCCAGCCTCCGGTCTCCTTCCGGACAGGCGCCAGAGGCACACCACACTTTGCGGAGAAGCAGCCACACCGGAGACTCCGGTCATCAAGGCCGGAGATTCCGGCCAGACCGGAGACTCCGGGGTTTCTCCGGGGTGCCTCCGGACACAGTCCAGGAGCGCACCACACAAAAACGAAACGACTGAGAAAAACACGAGGCCGGAGATTCCGGGTCCCTTGGGCCGGAGACTCCGGTGGGGCCGGAGACTCCGCCCCATCTCCGGGGTACCTCCGGACCAAGTCCAGACACGCACCACACCAAAGGCGTTCGGCAACGAAAAACCAGGGGCCGGAGACTCCGGGTCCAGAGGATCGGAGACTCCGGTGTAGATCCAACAGAAAAACCAAAGCCCCATAACTTTTGCAAATGAACTCCGTTTTCGGTAATCTTGGACTCGTTGGAATCATCACAATGAGCACAACAAGATTATGCAGAGAAACATCATAGTCCGACAATATATTGTAAAACCAAATGGGGAGAGTTTAAAAGCTCTTTTTCGCAAACCGAAAAACCGTTTCTTTTGCAATTGAAGTCCGAATGAAGCAAAACCAATTTTGTTGGAAAGAGGACGACAAAAGCAACCTTTGAAAATGGCAAACTAGCAAAGGAGATTTTGCAAAGGGTTGGAAAGGTGAAACCTTCCAAAAGGATGAACCGGCAAAATCTCCAATACCAAAGATGCAAAAATAAAGACGCATATGCAAACCGTTTTTGGTGATCTTAGCCTTGTCATAACACGCACGACAAGCACCAAGACCACACCACGATAAGAGTCAAATAAGAACCAACAAAGATGATTTCAAAGATGCAAGGATGCAAAGGATTGAGCTCTCCACGAACGATACGATCAAGTTACTCGGTCGAGAGCCCCTCTTGATAGTACGGTTATCTATCCTATAACCCGGTCTCTCACTAAACAACATGAGACCGGTAAAATAGAAACCCTACCAAGATCATACCTTTGCCTTGCGCATTAATCCACTTGAGGTCAATGAAGACGATCTTCATCTCCTCAAGACGCACCACCTTCCTCGATTGCGCTTCGCTTGGTGAAGATTCACATGGCTCCCCCATACACCAAGATGGGAGAAGCACCTCTTCGGCATATCTTCACTTGGCCTTTATCTTGATGACGAACACCTTGGCCTTGATCAACAAATGATCTTCTTCCCTTAACCTCGACTCCAACACATGGAGAACAAGCAAGACCTTGACTCCAACAAATGGAGACAAGCAAGCTAATGGACACCTACAAATATAGCTCAATGCAAATATTAGTCCATAGAGATTGTCATTAATTACCAAAACCATGCATGGGAGCAACCATGCAATTTCAGCAGTAACTACCCACTAAGAACTTATTTTCAACTGAGTAGAATTCATGACACATTAGCATTGTTGAGTTAGGTTGTTTAGTTCAGAAAAGTACGGCTCCACGCTTTACTAACACATCTCCACTAATCAGCTCTAACACCATTAACCAACACATTTTAACCATTAGTTATTTTAATGTCTCAAAACAATTGAAAAGTATCAAATTATCCACATAGTGATCTACAAGACTATGCAGGTTTTTTTCTACTTCATAACACTACCACATGCATAGCATTTTACCGATCTAACACATTAACCAAGCAATCAAAACAACTCTCTAACAAATATAAGTGAAGAACAAGAGAGTTTAACATCAACCACTAGCAGCTCTAAATAAGATAAAAGTTAAAAGCGAGAGCTTACTAGCAAACAAACAGTAGCTAAAAATACTCAATAAAATATAAGTGAAGCACAGGAATATTCAAATGAAAAAGCGGAGCGTGTCTCTCTCCCACACAAATAAAGAAAGGATCAAACAAGCATATGACCAGCAAAATAACAAACAAAACTGAAAGTAAAAAGACGCTCCAAGTATATCACATAATATGTAAACTGATAAAAACTTAATTCAACGAAGACGACCTCATGATAGTCGATGAAGAAGAGGGGATGCCTTGGGCATCCCCAAGCTTTGACGCTTGATAGTTCTTGATATTCAGAGGGGGTGCCATGGGGGCATCCCCAAGCTTGAGCTCTAATCCATCTTCAATTTTTTCATTATCCTCTCCTTTGAAACATAAAAACTCCCTTCACACAAAACTTCTCATAAACTGATTAGAGGCTTAGTGCTCATAAATTAAAATACACATGTGTTCAACTCAAGACAAATTGCAAATAACTTTATTAGGAATTAGCTACTGTTCACTGAGTCTCAATGTGGCACTCCACCTCTAGAGTATCACATTTAACGATAGTAAAGAGACGAATGCAAAATAAAAGCAGAATCTGTCAAAATCTGAACAGTCTGTAAAGATCGAATTTTTCGAGGCACTTATGTAACTCAAACCAGAAAAATCAAAACTAACGAACGATATATAAAAGTATCAGGCTTGCTTTCTAAAAATTTCAGAAAAATATAACATTCAGATATTTTTTGAATTTTCGAACAGTGAAGGACAGAAATCTGTTTCCGAACAGCAAAACAACACCTCGCACTTTCAATGCATTAGAGGCTAAACTTGGCACAAAAAAACCAAAAGAAAAAGATACAATGAAGTTGCTACAGAGGCAACAACTTCAAGACTCAAGAAAAATAAAAAGCAAACTGAAAGTAAAAGATGGGTTGCCTCCCAACAAGCGCTTTTCTTTAACGCCTTTTAGCTAGGCACAATGCCAAATATCAAGTTTTTTCGGAGGCCTTTGCAACATCAAGAGCATAGCTTGACCTTATGATTGATTCAAAAGGACGTTTTTTCTCTTTATAGGGAAGTGCTCCATCCCTCTTCTGAGGAGGAACTGAAATCTTATATTTCCCTTTTTCATATCAATAATGGAACCAATGGTTCTCAAAAACGGTCTCCCCAAAACAATAGGACAAGAAGCATTACACTCAATGTCCATAAAAATAAAATCAACGGGAACATAGTTATCATTAACAACAATAAGGACATCATCAACTCTACACAAAGGTTTCTTTTTAGAAGAATCAGCAAGATGAACATTTAAATAGCACTCTTCCAAAGGATTTAAATTGAGCATATCATAGAAACTTTTAGGCATAACAGAAACACTAGCACCAAGATCACACAAAGCATTACAATCAAAGTCATTTATTTTCATCTTAATAGTGGGTTCCCATCCATCTTCTAATTTTCTAGGAATAGAAGTTTCTAGCCTAAGCTTTTCTTCCCTAGCCTTGATAAGTTTGGTGAAGGCAATATTTAATTTACTAGCATCCGGTGAATAAGCAAGTTTTTGTAGGAACTTTATGACTTCAGTAAGATTGCAATTATCAAAATCAATTTCATCCTATTTAAATAGGCTAGGAGGTTCCTCATTAGTTGTTTGGATAGTATAAACTTTAACAGTTTTCCTATTCATTTCAGCAATTCTAGCTTCTTCTTTCTTTCTAGCCACCTAGCTTTCAAGCTAGCCATCATCCTTTCATTCTCATTAATTTGAATAGAAATAGCATTTAAAGATTCATTAGGCTTGTCTTGAAGAGGATTGGTTCTATTTTTTAAAATTTCAACATCATGAGCAAGATCTTCCACTTTAGAGACAAGTCTATCCAATTTTTCAAGTTTCTCTTCGATAGTTTTGTTGAAAGCTTTTTGCGAAGTGATAAATTCTTTTAAAATATTTTCAAGAGCAGAGGACATATTCTTATTAGGATTATAAGAATTACCATAGAAATTGCCATAAGAGTTGCCATTATTGGGAGGATAAGGCTTATAGTTGTTACTACCAAAATTATTTCGATAAGCATTATTGTTGAAGTTACTTCTATTAAGAAAATTAACATCAACTTGATCCTTTTCTTGGGCGATTAATGAAACAAGTGGACATTATTAGGATTAATATGGGACTGATTGGTATCAAGCATAGACATAATCATATCAACCTTATCACTCAAAGAGGAAATTTCCTCGACAGAATTTACCTTCTTACCACTTGGAGCTCTTTCGGTATGCCATTGCGAATAATTTGTCATCATCTCATCCAAGAGTTTAGTTGCTGCACCTAATGTTTTGGACACGAAGGTAACTCCCGCTGCCGAGTCCAAGAGGTTCCTTGAAGAAAAATTCAAACCTGCATAAAAGGTTTGGATAACCATCCACATAATTAATCCATGCGTGGGACAATTTTTAACCATAAATTTCATTCTCTCCCAAGCTTGAGCAACATGTTCATTATCAAATTATATAAAGTTCATAATGTTACTCCTTAATTGTATGATTTTAGCAGGTGGATAATATTTTCCAATAAAAGCATCTTTGCATTTAATCCAAGAATCAATGCTATTTCTAGGCAAAGACAATAACCATTCTTTTGCTCTCCCTCTCAAAGAGAAAGGGAAAAGCTTCAGTTTTATGATGTAACTTTCTACCTATTTTTACTTTTGCATATCACATAACTCAACAAAGTTATTTAAATGAGAGGCGGCATCATTAGTACTAGCACCAGAAAATTGCTCTTTCATAACAAGATTTAACAAGGCAGGCTTAATTTCATAAGATTCCGTTTTAGTAACGGGTGGAGCAATTGGAGAGCATATGAAATCATTGTTATTAGTGCTAGAAAAGTCACACAACTTGGTGTTTTCAGTGGAAGACATAATGATAAAATAAAATAATAAGACAAGAATAAAGACTACACTAATTTTTTGGGTTTTAAAATTTTGCAACAAGAAAAATAAGCTAACGAGAAATAAAACATGCCAGACAAAAACAAAGTAAAGTGATTGAGAGTGTGAGACTCCCCTTTCTGTAGCTCCAAGATCCCCGGCAACGGCGCCAGAAAAGAGCTTGATTGCTACTGATGAAGAGTTGGGTGGTGCCCCAAGCGAAGGCGGAGATGTAGCAAGCATCAGTTTTCCCTCGATAACGAACCGAGGTTTATCGAACCAGTAGGACCTTGAAATCAACAACAAAGTGAATGTTGAAGATCTCTGGCGCTTAATCATCAACAGACGTGGACCTGCACACACTCAACCAAAATACTTTGCCCCCAACGGCGGAAAGGTTGTCAATCTTTCCGGTCTCGTAGAAAACAAAGCGGTTAATTGTATAGTGAAATAGATAAATTATGAAAATGGACCAGAGGAGTAATGATGGTGTAAAGTGATGAATAGAAGTTGCAATCAATGTAAAAAGATGGGCCGGGGGCCATGGGTTCACTAGTGGAGTCTCTCAAGTAAATAGAATATTCATATGATGGGTAACCAAATTACAGCTAGGCAATTGACAAGATTATAACACAAACTTAATCTAGCTATTACAAAGAGAACATGATAATATTTAAGTAGGCATCACGACAATGAACAAAGACCGTTGAGTCCAACTGCATCTTTGTCTAAAAAGTCCACCGTGGGATCGCTATCCAGCCTGTCACCCATCGGTATTAAGTTGTAAGCAACATACATTTGCATTGAGTAAAGCACATGAAGTAAGCAATATTAAATATCAAAATAGACTTTAACACTGTTGTTTTACCCTTAGTAGCAACAGCACACCCTCGCCCTTAGACGTTTCTGTCACTCGTGCCCAAGAACAAAAGGGGGCATGAACCCACTATCTAGCATAAATACTCTCTCTTGGAGATACACACAATCACTTGGCCAAAGTAACTACACACATCGGAGAGCATGCAAGAACATAAATCAACATATAAGAATCATGCACAATCTGATCATAACTTTATAATCCATCGGATCCCAGCAAACACATCACATAGCATTACAATAATCGATCTTGATCATGTTAGGCAGCTCACAAGATCATAAGACATGAAGCACAAGAGAAAGATACTACCATCTAGCTACTGCCATGGACCCAAGGTCCAAGGTGGGACTACTCACAAATCATCCCGGAGGAAGGCATGGCGATTAAGAGCCCTTCGGGATCGATCTCCCCTCCGGCAGGGTGCCGGGAATCACCCCCGAATTAGGGTTTGAGGTGACGGCGCCTCGGGATGACTTTTCTGGAAAATAATGGTTGTCCCGACGTTTTTAGGTTAATTGGGATTTTATAGGCGTCGGAGGGGGCCGAGGGGGTGCCTAGAGGGCAGGGGCGGGCCCCACCCGCGGGTCCAGGGGGGCCGCGGCAGGGGGCGCATGTGCCCTGTGGGTGGCCCCTCAGTCTCCCCTTTGGTCTTCGGGTGTCTTATTTCGTATAAAAAATATCCGTAAATTTTCGTCCAATTCCGAGAATATTTTCAGAAGTAATTTTCTGAAATACAAAAACAGGGAACTGGCACTGGGCATCTTGTCAATAGGTTAGTCTAACAAAATGCATAAAAATGATGTGATATGATAATAGAAACATATGACAACATCACAAAATTAGCATGGATCACTCAAAAATTATAGATACGTTTGACACGTATCAACAATCTAATAAATATCTTTACAACAAATATTAGAGTATGATTAGGTAGGCATATTTATAGAAACTTATAGAGTATTAAATGATAATTACTGATACTACATTCTTAACGATATGTAATTTGTACTAAACTTTTATACTTCTTTAGTATAATTTATTATTAGAATGCTACATTTTTTTACAAATATATTATTACCTATTTGACAAAATTAACCACATAAAAAGTTATAAAATGACCGTTGTAGAGTTATTTGTTATATATTTTTAATATATATCATTGAATATACACTTATGTCGTTCACTATTTGAACCTATGTTGTATTAAATTTTGTTTTATGGATTGGTTATGGCATAAACCTATATACTGTGTGTGTATTTATGATAGATACATATTAACATATAATCTGATAAGTATCTTGACAACAGATATTAGAGTATGATTAGGTAGGCATATTTATGGAAACTTCTATAGGATGAATCGAACCGGGTGACATAATATTTGCAAGTGGTCAAATAATATGTCTTGCAAGTTATAGTGGGTTTAGCAGTAAGTTGAGAAAACTTGTGTATCTTTTGTGCCTACAATTAAAATAGCATCCTGACTAATAATGACGAACAAATATACAAATGCGTACTTCTGCATAAATACAACTTGAATCTTTATATGCTTGCCTGCAATATGTTTGGTACCATATTATGTATACAATTCTCCTATTGGTCTCTCAAATAATAAGTAGTACATCGAATTCAACAAAATCTAGCTATGTCGTTCCTCTATACTACAATATAATATGTCTGGGAAATTAAAATAGCTCGCTAAAACGTCTTATACTATGTGACTAAGGTAGTAGATTTTAGTACAATTTGGAGAAGTTCCATCAGAGTGAGATTAGCAGCCTAAATTAACACATTGCTATCGGTTAGATTGGTTTATTCCTACGTATGTAGCACACACTATTGCTCTGTAGACGTGAACTTGCTTTGCAAATTGAGGTATTTTTAAATTTATACACTTAATACTCCCTTGTACGTAATACTCCTAGATAATAATATAGTAGCTACTAGTATACCTTACTACTTGGATCCCTTCTATTTTTAGTGCTTGGCTGGTCGCAACGTTTGCCCGTCTATGAGCCCTGATCTTCGCTCTACAATGCCTTTTGATGTCCTTATGGAAGCCATGGTAGTAAGAATTTTATCCTTACGAAAGTTAGTGACCTATGTGATACTCTTGGGTTAGCATGAGTTGGCATTGAACAGCAAAGTTTATGTGATGCTCATCTTACGCTAGAGTGCTTCCGTTCTCTAGGGAACTGCCCACTCTTTGTGTACTACCTTAGAGGAAAACTTCCCGTGGTATTTATGAAACCGGAGTATTAGTGGTGTTATTTCAGGTGCAAATGGGGATACAAAGCTCGGTTGTGGATGTATGGGCTCAGAATCTTGGTCAGGTGGTTATTGTGATCAAATATCCGTTTCATAACAAATTTTCTATCCTTGGATGGTGGTCTCTTTTACTCCAAATCTCTCGTGCGTAAAGACTTTCAATGTCGAGAAAATATGCTATTCTAACAAGAAGATGATACTTGGCCGCGTCTAACAACTTGTCAAATTCAGCATGTCACATGTGTAGATAATGCATAAGGGAAGTTCTTTGTGTGAGGAAGTGATTTCAGGTTTTTCACATGTTCATGTTATTTTAATCAATAAATTATGTGCTAGGATGAGATCTGGGGACCTTCGAAGGCTCGATCCGGTACTCTTCCTGAATGCCATGGTGCGTAAGGAGACAATGTTCCTATATCGGCGCTACTATCATGTTTTTCATGGACAAAGTAGTTCATTTCTTGTAACATTGGCTATCTTGTTCACAACACGGGTTCTAGGAACCCGAGGGTTACTGCCATAGAACTTGGTCCTGAGAAAAATCGACTTATTTGTTGTTGCCAACTTAACCAGTGTTGAAAATATTAGGAAATTTTCACATGGTTTAATCCTTATAAGTAGTAGATGAAACATGACTAATAAAACATGATTTAAACTAGTCATGCAGTCTAACAGAGAGTTCACAAAAAGCAATTCTAGAGAGTACGCAAATAGCAATTCTACACAGATTGCTACAAACACTGTACGAAGCATGACATCTAGTAGAACACAGATGAGCACATACGGGGTGTTGGAGGAAGACCCGTTGGCGCCGTCGGTGTTCATGTCGCCGAAGATGTCGTTGACGTCGGTGAAGTAGTCGTCGTTGGGGAAGAAGTCGTCGGCGTCCGTGTTGACAAAGAGGTCAGTAGTCGCGTGGCAGCGCTCCCCAAAAACCTTATCGCCCCTCTCGCGTACAGGATCACGAGAGGCGGGGTTCCGGAGGCCTACTGTCCCGTCCCGCGGTGCACGCTGTAGAACGGGATGGAGAAGTCTTGATCGATGGCGCAAAGCTCGAGAACCAGGAGGCAGGCGCATGAGAGGTGTGGCTCTTGTGTGTTTCTCTGGAGAGGAGCGACCTCTCTCTTATGGACACAGAGGAGAAGGCAAACGGGCTGCGTGGGAGATGAAACGAAGAGACAGAAAACGAACTGAATAGGAAGCACTCAGATTCGAGTTAATTGTACACTAAGCAAAACGTTTCAGCTTCCGTGCACCCGGTCGTATTCCAATCATGCGTGGCGCGTGACAAAAATATAGCCATCGGCTCGGCTCATTCCCGCGGCGCGGCGCGGCGCGGCGCGGCGCGTCGTGACGTGTCGTGACGAGGCGAGGCGTGGCGAGGCGGGCGGCGGAGGAGGAGCGCGCGTGTGGCTCTCTCTTATTCTCTCCCTTTTCAATGCCTCATACTAGCGGTAGAAAGTCTCACCTTATAAGCTGGTGAAACCCTCTCCCAACTGGCGGTATGGGACTAAACATTTTGTCCCACCTCTTGCCATGCATGAATGGGCCACATGGGCCTCTAGGATTTTCAGGGATTTATTGGATTAATCAAAAGGCTGGTTAATTGGGCCAAAATTCCAACAATCCCCCACCAGATCCTAGAGGCACATAGAGTTTGCCTTAGGTTCTCAAACATTGTTTATATACCGGTGCTAAAGTGGAGACTGTTAAGTTGAACTTCCACCTAGAATTTCATATTAGACTAGTTTGCAACTTGAACAGTGGACTATGCCTTGAACTGCAAGTTTTCTGTGAATCTAGTTTCACACAAAGTCTTGACCGATACTGGGCTACCGTGGGACTTCCCCGCGGGTGGAGCTTATACGTCATACTCCAGGGCCTTTCATGAGTTTATTAGAGAGCACCCAACTCTCATAGATTGCGACGTTTGACAGTCAGGCTCATATAGGTGTGTTCCTCAAGAGATGTTCTGCAGGACAACATCTCCTCTTTTAAAATAAAAGACTCTTGGAACACATTAAGATATACATCAACCTACCATGCAGTTCAGAAGAGTATTGCATCTTCACGGAGTGGTATTATATAAAGTAAGGATACTCTTCTCTCAGTTGATCAACAGCTTGTCTCCCAATTCTACTTCACGGGATCTCCGATCACATAGAGTGGGTTGCCACTGCAAACAACTCATACTGTGGGTCTCATACCCATCTCCTTCGATGCACTATCTACCACATTGCGTGATAGACCCTTTGTGAAGGGATCTGCCAAAATTTTAGATGTTTGGATATAATCCAACGCAATAACTCCGGAGTTCTTCATTTTTCTGACAGATTTCAGTCTCCTCTTCACATGCCTTGATGACTTCATATTATCCTTTGAACTGTTAACCTTGATGATCACAGTTTGATTATCATAGTTCATTAGGATGGCGTGTATTGGTTTCTCAACCACAGGTAAGTCCATCAAAAGCTCACGAAGCCACTCTGCTTCAACAGTGGCAGTGTCTAGTGCTGTGAGTTCTGCTTCCATAGTTGACCTCGTTAAGATGGTCTGCTTGCAAGACTTCCAGGAAACAACGCCACCACCAAGTGTAAACACATAACCACTAGTGGCCTTAATCTCATCAGCATCAGATATCCAATTTGAATCACTATAACCCTCCAGTACCCTCGGGTACCCGGTATAGTGAATACCATAACTCACAGTGCCTTTCAAATAGCGCATAACTCTCTCAAGAGCATGCCAATGATCATCTCCCGGATTTGAAACAAACCGGCTCAGTTTACTTACAGCAAAAGAGATGTCAGGCCTCGTGGCGCTAGCCAAATACATAAGCGAGCCAATAATCTGCGAGTATCTCAATTAATCTCTAGCAATTCGTCGATTCTTTCGAAGCAACACACTGGGATCATATGGTGTTGGAGAAGGCTTGCAGTCGCTATACCCAAAACGACTCAAGACCTTGTCCACGTAGTGGGATTGAAGTAGTGTAATCCCACCATCGTCATCTCTCAATAGCTTGATGTTTAAGATAACATCAGCTACTCCTAGATCCTTCATCTCAAAACAACGAGATAAGAAATCCTTGACCTCCTTAATCACGTTAAGGTTGGTACCAAATATCAGTATGTCATCGACGTACAGACACAAAATAACTCCCTCGCCCCCACCATGGCGATAGTACACACATTTGTCAGCTTCGTTTACAACAAAGCCTTCGGCAGTTAACGTTCTTTCAAACTTTTCATGCCACTGCTTAGGGGCTTGCTTGAGACCATATAGAGACTTCAATAACTTGCACACCTTTCCTTCCTGACCATGTACTACAAAACCATCTGGCTATTCCATGTAAATTTCCTCTTCCAGCTCTCCATTTAGGAAAGCCGTCTTAACGTCCATTTGATGAATGAGAAGACCGTGTGAGGCAGCCAATGATAGTAGCACACGAATGGTGGTCAGTCTGGCAATAGGTGAGTAAGTATCAAAGAAGTCTTCACCTTCCTTTTGGGTATAACCCTTGGCTGCAAGCCGTGCCTTGTACTTTTCGATAGTACCATCAGGCCTAAGCTTCTTCTTGAACACCCACTTACATCCTACAGGTTTGCACCCATAAGGACGATCAGTGATCTCCCAGGTACCATTAGCCAAGATGGAATCCATCTCGCTGCGGACAGCATCCTTCCAGTAGTCAGCATCAGGAGATGCATAAGCTTCTGAAATAGTCCTAGGAGTGTCATCCACGAGGTACACAATGAAATCATCACCAAAGGATTTTGCGGTCCTCTGTCTCTTGCTCCTTTTAGGAATTTCATTGTCATCCTCTAAAGGATTATCGAAGTGTTCCATCGGAATAGTGGGTTCAGGAATTGTAGCTAATTCCTGACTAGATGTGTTAGGCATCTCCTGATTTGATGAACTAGGCTTATCCTTCATGGGAAAGATATCCTCAAAGAAAGTCGCATCATTCGACTCCATTATAGTACCAACATGCATGTCGGATACCTCAGATTTTACTATCAAAAATCTATAGCCAATGCTATGAAATGCATAGCCCAGAAAAACACAATCCACAGTTTTTGGTCCAAGCTTTCGCTTCTTGGGAATTGGTATATTGACTTTCGCCAAACAACCCCAAGTCCGTAAGTAAGAGAGTTTTAACCTTTTCTTCTCCCATTCCTCGAATGGAGTTATCTCTTTGTTCTTTGTGGGAACTTGGTTTAGGACATGACACGCAGTCAATATTGCCTCCCCCCACCATACCTTGGACAAACCCGAAGTGTCTAACATGGCGTTAACCAAATCAGTCAGAGTTCGGTTCTTTCTTTCGGCCACCCCGTTTGATTGGGGTGAGTAGGGAGGCGTCCTCTCATGGATTATACCATGTTCCGCACAAAAAGAATCAAATTCATTGGAAAAATACTCTCCACCACGATCAGACCTAAGTCTCTTGATCTTTCGATCGAGTTGGTTTTCTGCTTCAGCTTTATAGATTTTGAAGGAATGTAAAGCTTCATCTTTTGATTTAAGGAGATACACATAACAATATCTAGTGGAGTCATCAATCAACGTCATGAAATATTTCTTTCCACCTTTTGTCAACAAGCCATTCATCTCACAAAGATCTGAATGTATAAGCTCTAGTGGTGCGAAATCTCTTGCCTCCGCAGTCGTATGAGGCTTGCGTGGTTGCTTTGCTTGCACACATACTTGACACTTAGAGCCTTTAATAGTAGTGAAATTCGGGATTAAACTCATTTTGGCTAGCCGCGTCATACAACCAAAATTAATATGACAAAGACGTGAATGCCATACATTTGATTCACTGGTTGTGCAAATATGATTAACAACATTATTACAAATGTCTGACAAAGATAGGCGGAACAGGCCTCCGCACTCATAGCCCTTACCAACAAAGGTTCCAAACTTAGACACTACAAATTTATTGGACTCAAAAGATAACTTGTAGCCATCTCGACACAGAAGAGATCCGCTAACAAGATTCTTATTTATGGCGGGCACATGATGAACGTTCTTCAGGCGCACGATCTTCCCCGAAGTAAACTTCAGATCGACCGTACCAACACCATGAACAGAAGCATGTGACCCGTTCCCCATCAGCACGGAGAAAGTCCCTGCGACCTGTTAAGAAGAAAACATTGAGATATCAGCACAAACATGTACATTGGCACCCGTGTCAATCAACCATTCAGGAGAATGACATACTGAAAAAATAGTTGGAAATATACCATACCCAGCAACTTTCATTTCAGTATCTCTAATGACAACATTGGCGGTCTTGCCGCTCTTGTCGCGCTCCTCAAATCGGTTAGGGCATCTTGGAGCCCAGTGATTAGGATCACCACAGACATGGCAGGATCCCTTCTTCCTATCGGTCTTCCTCTTGAAGTTGGTAGACTGTGAGGGCTTGTTCTTTTTATCAAACTTGCCTTTGTTCTCAGACTTATTCTTGTTCTTGGGCTTGTAGGACTGGGAGTTCTTCTTTTGAACGAAATTAGCACTTGAACCTCCCTCAAGGCCTAGAGCGCGTGCGTCTTTTGCTCTCGCCTTCTCCTCCACATCGAGAGACCCAATGAGATCCATAACTGAAAACTCTTATCTCTTATGCTTCAGAGAAGTAGCAAAATTCCTCCACGAGGGAGGAAGCTTGGCAATGATGCCTCCGGCAATGAACTTGTCCGGTAAGACGCATGTGAACTGCTCAAGTTCCTTAGCAATGGACTGTATCTCATGAGCCTGCTCGACAACAGAGCGCTCACCAGTCATCTTGTAGTCATAGAACTGCTCCATGACATACAATTCACTGCATGCGTCCGAGACACCAAATTTGGCCTCGAGCGCATCCCACATACCCTTGCCCGTAGTGATGGACAAATACGGGTCAATGATTTTCTCACCAAGAATGCTGAGAATAGCCCCTCTCAGGAGGATATCGACTTCCTGAAAAGCATTCTCCTGTTCAGGAGAAAGCTCTCCTTCAGGCTTGCCTTTAGCAGCGTGGAAGCACTTCATGGTTTCAAACCACAGAGTAGCTCTTGCACGCCAATTCTTGTAATTGACGCCCACAAAAGGAGGAGGCTTTAGTGATGCAGCAAAGCCAATGGAGGAAAATTTCCTATAATAAGGTTTTTGGATTGTTGAAAATATTAGGAAATTTCCACATGATTTAATCCTTAAAAGCAGTAGATGAAACATGACTAATAAAACGTGATTTAAACTAGTCATGCAGTCTAACAGAGAGTTCACAAAAAGCAATTCTAGAGAGTACGCAAATAGCAATTCTACACAGATTGCTACAAACACTGTACGAAGCATGACATCTAGTAGAACACAGATGAGCACATACGGGGTGTTGGAGGAAGACCCGTTGGAGCCGTCGGTGTTCATGTCGCCGAAGATGTCGTTGACGTCGGGGAAGTAGTCATCGTTGGGAAAGAAGTCGTCGGCGTCCGTGTTGACAAAGAGGTCAGTAGTCGCGCGGCAGCGCTCCCCAAAAACCTTATCGCCCCTCTCCCGTACAGGATCACGAGAGGCGGGATTCCGGAGGCCTACTGTCCCGTCCCGAGGTGCACGCCGTAGAACGGGATGGAGAAGTCTTGATCGATGGCGCAAAGCTCGAGAACCAGGAGGCAGGCGCATGAGAGGTGTGGCTCTTGTGTGTTTCTCTGGAGAGGAGCGACCTCTCTCTTATAGACACAGAGGAGAAGGCAAACGGGCTGCGTGGGAGATGAAACGAAGAGACAGAAAACGAACTGAATAGGAAGCACTCAGATTCGAGTTAATTGTCCACTAAGCAAAACGTTTCAGCTTCCGTGCACCCGGTCGTATTCCAATCATGCGTGGCACGTGACAAAAATATAGCCATCGGCTCGGCTCATTCCCGCAACCCGCGGCGCGTCGTGACATGTCATGACGAGGCGAGGCGTGGCGAGGCGGGCGGCGGAGGAGGAGCGCGCGTGTGGCTCTCTCTTATTCTCTCCCTTTTCAATGCCTCATACTAGTGGTAGAAAGTCTCACCTTATAAGCTGGTGAAACTCTCTCCCAACTGGCGGTATGGGACTAAACATTTTGTCCCACCTCTTGCCATGCATGAATGGGCCACATGGGCCTCTAGGATTTTCAGGAATTTATTGGATTAATCAAAAGGCTGGTTAATTGGGCCAAAATTCCAACAATCCCCCACCAGATCCTAGAGGCACATAGAGTTCGCCTTAGGTTCTCAAACATTGTTTATATACCCGTGCTAAAGTGGAGACTGTTAAGTTGAACTTCCACCTAGAACTTCATATTAGACTAGTTTGCAACTTGAACAGTGGACTATGCCTTGAACTGCAAGTTTTCTGCGAATCTAGTTTCACACAAAGTCTTGACCGATACTGGGCTACCGTGGGACTTCCCCGCGGGTGGAGCTTATACGTCATACTCCAGGTGTGTAGGTTATGAAAATTTGCAGTTGTGGTTAAAATTTCAGCTAAATTGGAGTTGCAGAAAAAAATGAAAAATAGAACAGTGAGAAGATTTCAGAAATTCCTGCATCTCCACTTTTGCATCGGATTCAAGAAAACGAAAATCTTTTTGTTCTTTTTGGTTTTTAGAAGCATAAAGAAAATGACCAGAAGTAAATAAGCAAGAAGAACAAATAAAATCTTTTGTGTTTTTGCAATTTGAAAGAAAGAAACCGAAACAAAATAAGAGTGATATAAAACAATGAAATGAGAGGAAGAGAAATACTCCCCCAAGCTTGCAGTCAAGCTAATATCCTGGGTGGTAACCATATCCACCACTTCCACCTCCAGGGTAGTAACCATATGGGTAGCTTCCCATGCTTGGGTATTGTGGCATCTCTTGAGGTTGGTACCCCTGCTGTGGCGGAGCTTGTGCCTCCTCCTTCGGTGGCTCCTCCCTCACGATCCACTTTCCAGTGCTCCTGTCAAAGAGGTCAGGACAAGGGAGCCTAATGGACACTTTCTGTCCATTAGTACTCAAATATGTGTAGAGATGAAACCCCCCATACGGAACACACACTCCCATGTTGGATAACAAAGCAAAATCAAGTAATGTGGATTTCTCTACAAGGGTTCCCATATTATCATCATATCCTCTTTCGTTTTTAATGTATTTATAGATCAAAGTAGCAATAGCACCAGCGTAGATAGGGGTTCCATCAGAGACATTCCTACTTACAGCATTATGCAATGATCTAGCTAGAATGACCCCCAAATTATACTCACATGCCTTGTTCTCTTTTGCACATTTTAGCAAATAAACAATAGGTCCGGTGCAAGCAGAAGTGTTGTCTCTTGCAAGAAAGCCTCTTGCAAGGAACAACGCAAAGTACCTCAAACTAGGGTGTTGTATGTGAGTAAATTTGCCCCTCATTAATTTATCAAGGGAACCAACAGAAACAGAGTGCCAAAAATTAACAAGTTCAGGATTTGAATCAGCACCGGTTTCTGCCCAACTCCCCGTATTTGCTACACCTATAGCATTGCAAAACTCATCTAGAGACATAACAAGACGCTCTCCCTTCATACTAAATTTGCAAACAAAAGTGGGAGAAGGTGCCTTACTTTTATTCTTGTACTTGTAAGTCTCAGGCCCTTCGAATCTAAAGGTAGAGAGGAACTCTCGTGAGAGCTCCTCATAAGTGTCCTGCGGGTTTTGAGCAAATGCCAGCAACCCGGTTGCTGTGGCGAAGGAGTTGAAGTCCTCTTCCATTCCCCATTCTTGAAGAACATGGGGGTCTTGCCATCTCATGGTGTGAATCCTCAACTTCTCCCCCATAAAGAATGCGGAGTCCTCCCAAAGGTGATTGTCATCGTAGTTGAGGGAGACCTTGCATGCTCTTCTCTTGGGCCTTGAGCTCATCCCAAGCAATCCTTTGCCCTTGCTAAACATGGTACCTTGCTGCCCATAAATAAATTTCAACAACACTCAAGATGTGAAACTATAATACAACACTGGGTGTGTTTGGTTCATTGGCTATGAAAAAGTGGTTGGGGACACCCCTAACCACGTGGTTGGTGGTAACCATTTTTCATGTTTGGTTGTGTGTGTTGGCTAGCCATGTTTCTGTTTGGTTGAAGTGATAAAAAGTGGTTAGGGGTGGCCATATTTGTGTTTATTTGAGGGATTACAAATGCTTAGAGTGATATGGTCAATTATTTTTAAGATGCTGAGGAAACCCCGTAATATATTTATAAAAGGGAAAAGTTTGTTTAAATATCTATACTATACAGTAATTTAGAGAGGGAAATTTCTTAATGTGTTGAGGTAAAATATCAGCATCTGAAATAACTTTGCTCAAATATTTAAAAGGAAGAGTTAGTTTAAATATTTAAAAGTGAATATTTTGTTCAAATAATTGCAAGGGAACGTTTATTCAAATATTCTTAATATCTAATAGTAAAATGTTTTCAAATATTTAAAAGTGTAAAATTACTTATTATATTTAAAGGGAAATGTTTATTCCAATATTATTAATGTATAAATCAAGAAAAGTTTGTTTAAATATTTAAAAGTGAATATTTTGTTCAAATAATTAAAATATAAAAGTTTCTTCAAATATTGTTAATATATAAAAAAATGTGTTTTCAACTATT
>QRDG01000025.1:641945-709499 GCA_012064385.1 Puccinellia tenuiflora
TGCTTTCAGTGCAATCAATCACAGCCCCTGCAGTGTTTAAGAAAGGTCTACCAAGGATAATAGATAAGTTATCATCCTCAGGCATCTCCAATACAACAAAGTCTGTAGGGATTATCACATTAGCAACAGAAATGGGTACATCCTCACATATTCCAATAGGTATAGCAGTTGATTTATCAGCCATTTGTAATGAAACTTCAGTTGGAACCAATTTGTTTAAGTCAAGTTTCTTATATAAAGAGAAAGGCATGACACTAACACCAGCCCCCAAATCACATAGTGCATATCTCACATAGGTTTCTTTAATACACAAGGAATAGTTGGAATACCAGGATCTCCACGTTTTTCAGGCACTTTCCCTTTGAAGAGTAATCAGCAAGCATAGCAGAAATAGCATCAGTAGGAATCTTTCTTTTATTAGTGACAATATCTTTCATGTATTTTGAGTAAGGAGGAATTTTAATAGCATCAATAAGAGGAATTTGCAAATATAAAGATTTAATCAACTCAAGGAACTTCTCAATCTAGAGTCATCCAAAGTTTTCATTACCTCTTGAGGATATGGTATGGGTCTTTGTACCCATGGATCCCTCTCTTTACCTTTTGTGGATTTGGATGGTTTTTTCTTCTTGTTCTTCTCAGTAGATGGTGGAGGGTCTTCCTTCTCAGCTGCTTCAGGTTCTTCAACATTTTCAACTTCTTGTGGTTCTTCTTCAGGTGAGGATGATTTCTTCCTCTTCATTATCATTATCTTCAGTCTCAGCATTAGAAATAGATATATCATTATCTTGTTCTTCAGAATCATTTTTATCTTGGTTTTCATTGGGAGATTTGCCTGCAGAAAGTTTCTTCTTTCGAGCTTCTTACTCTTTCCTCTTGGGATGGTCCTCAGGATAGTCAGGGTCCTAGAGTACTTGCACCTCCCCTAGTATTAACTCCACAAACCTGTTTTCTTCACATTAAGCTTTTCATACAATTGATTTTGAAGAGAAATCATTGTTCCACTTGATTATTCATCAGCTCACAATGTGTAACAATTCTTTTTACCTCTCCCTCATTACATGCAAACTTTCACGAGAAAATTTAATTTATGAGAGTTTTCCATTATCATCATCCTAATATTATGCTCTTCAAGATCATGATGATAAGCAAAATCATTCTCATATGGTTCTTCAGTAAAAGAAATTACCTTTTCATTACCTTTTGTAGTGCCAATGACATTGACTGGGATAGGGAAACATGGTTGATCATCAGGAAGTTTGACACCCCTTTCAGATAATTCCTTGAGTTCAGAGGTTTTAATTCCTTTCTCTTTAATGTCCTTTGAGGCTACTTTCATTGCCTCATCATTCAGTTTGAGTATACCTCCTTTCTTCTCAGGAAATATCTCATTAGTATTCCAATCATCATAATTCTTTGAGATAGTCTGCAATAACTCAATTGCTTCATCAATGGTCCTTTCCCTGAAAACATTACCTGCAATACTATCCAAGATAGGCTCTTGGTGGTTTTCAGTTAGTCCATTGTAAAATATATCAAGTATTTCATTATACCTTGAAGCCATGCATAGGACATTTCCTAACCATCTTATCATACCTCCCCCAAGCTTAGGGTAAATCCTCCCTTCTCTTTCTGTGAAAAATTACTAATCTCAAGAATTAACCATGAATTTTATTAGCAGGGAAGTAACTTATCAAAGAACCATTCGCAAACATTCTTCCTTGCTAGTAATACATCCCAGGTTCTAAACTAATTATACAAAGTTTTAGGCAATTCCTCCCAAAGAAAAAGGAAACAATTTCAAGAAATAAGAGCGTTGGTTATTTCACCTATTCCAATTCCCTCAGATAATTCATGCAAATATGCAACATGATCGAAAGGAAACTCATCCTCTCTCCCATAAAACTTAGACTTCTCAACCATTTCAATGAATTCAGGTTGAATATGAAACTCATAGTCTTTATCCTTAATTTTAATAGCTGAACCATTCATTTTATCAGTAACAGGGAAAAAGTCATCAAGACGAGAATTTAAGTAGCTAGCAAGTTTATCCATTTTTCATCATAATCTGGACTCATGAAAGCCTTAATTATAGCATCCTCTTTCTCAGAAGAAGTTTCCATATCATCACAATATTCCCTATCTTCTAATTCAGATTCCACATTTTTATAATAAAGATTCAGGATTCTCAGGTGTTTCAGTTGACTCAGATATTTCAGCAATTTCAGGTGTTTCATGTGCCACTTCTTTGTCTATGCTACCACATGTTAAATCACTTTCATTACTAGTAGACATTTTAGACAATGGTGAACTAGAAACAATTCTTCCTTTTTTCTTAGGAACAACAGCAGAAACAGCATCAGGTGAAAAGTTTGGCCTACTTGCCAAATCTCTACCTGCACGAGTAGTGGAAGGCCTCACTTCCTTAGGAGTAGTCTTTTCCTTTCCCATAGTTAGGAACAAGCAAATGCAGCAAATAAATGATATCGAGTTGTCTTACCAATAAAGCTAGGTTCCCCGGCAACGGCGCCAGAAAACGTCTTGATGCCCACAAGTATAGGGGATCGCTGAAGTCTTCGTTGGGAAGTATTACCCAAATTTATAGTTCGACACGATGGGAACACAAGAATATTGATAAGACCTTAGCAATTGAGGCGTCACTCTCAACCACACCTGTATATCAATAACTTGCAGCAGTAGTAGTGATGGCAGTAAAGAATTCAAGCAAACAGAAATAAAACAGCAGTAGTAACAAGTATTTCCCAGTTTTCACCGGAAAAGTGAAAGTGTAACTCAGAGACTTAAAACGTAGGCATGAGGTGATAGCGGGGTGCTACATGTATGAGATTGATCATATAATAAAGTAAAGCTAGCAATGGGGCTTTTTCTCTAACTCCAATATATGTAGGTATGTGTTCCTTAAATAGTTATGCGCACTAACAAAGAGAATTTGCATAACATCTATTGCCCTACCTGCCCATTTTACCGGGGCCAACTTGGAACTACAGGTAATTAAGGTCTACCCTTTCGTGAAGACCGGGACAATGCATTAACACTCCATGAACGCATAGGATCCTCAAACTAGAACATCTCCCCCTTGTTTTCCCCAAACGTCACTTTTAGGGTTCGCAGGTTCGATATAACAGCAGGTGATACACTTTGCAGGTAAATACTAAACTCAATTATATGATGAAGCAAAAAGGTTCAGTACTGAAATCATGCCACTCGGGCCCTAGTAGCAAGCATTAAACATAGCACAAGTGCATCAACACAATACAAAAGCGTACTCAAGATAAACCCTAAGAATATCGAACAACGGGTAGCATTACATGATCAATCTCATCCAATCCCCATCCACCTCACATGCCTACAGCAAACTACTCACACATGGTGATGGAGAGGGAGCTCATGGTTGATGGAGATGGAGGCGGTGATGATGGCAGTGAAGACGGCCTCCGAATCCCTCTACCGGAGGAGAAATCCTGGATCGATCTGTCCCCCTAAACGAAGATCGTGATGGTGGCGGCGGTGTGTTTCGCGAAAGCTCCTCCCCTCCTAGGGCAAGTGTTTTTTCTCCTATATGAAGGCGTGAGTCGAAGACCAGAGGCGAGGCGGTGCCCGAGGCCCATTTGGGGGGGCCCACGCGGCCAGGTACAGGGGCCGCGTGGGGCCACCCCATTTGGCCCTCCGGCACCCCCTCGTGTCCATCTTCTTGTCCAACATGCTTCTTTTCCATAAATATTGATGTGGTATTTTTCCCCGATTTTATTTCCTGCAAAAATAGCCAGGGGAGAGACTTTGCTAAAAACAGCGTCAGAAACAGCAGTTTTAATCGAATATGGAAGGATCTCGGAGCAAATCATGAGGCAAAGTGCTTGGAAAAGTAGATGCATTTTGGATGCATCAGCACCCAGCCTAAAATACTTCTTGATTTTATGGATGCTACGCCAGAATTGGGACCCTCCCACAGCGTTAGAGGCAAAAATGTTGGTAGCACCAGCGTATTTGGCTCGAATCAACTTTTACCAAAGGGAATGGGAGTCCTCTTCCGTAAATATGCGCCAGATCCATTTCGTCATCAGAGCAATGTTGAAGACCTTGGTGTTGGTGATGCCTAGACCACCCTGCTCTTTTGGTCGGCAGACCTCTGGCCCACCATATGATATTTCTTTTTGTCCTGGGTATCCCCCCCAGAATTTTTTTGCCATGTGTTTGTTAAAGCCCTCGCGGGTACCGTCAGCTAGCAGGAACAGGCCCATCACAAATGTGGGTAGACTAGCCAGGGAGGAGTCAGTAAGAGTCAGCCGGCCAGTGGAGGACATGCCTCTGGCCTGCCATGGTTCCGTTCTATGACCAACCGTGCCGACAAGGGGTTCCCAGTCCACCATCGTCAGGTTCCGATCAGCTATGGGAAAACCTAGATAAGTGAAGGGGAAGGCACCCGTTTTGCAGTTAAGTAAGGTGGCTACATGATCCTGAACCTCAGGCGTAGCACCCCATGACGATCACCTCACTCTTGAGGAAATTAATTTTAAGACCTGAAATTACTTCAAAACAAAGAAGTAGGAATTTCAGGTTGGCTAACTCACGCTTAGAGTTTTGTACTAGGATGATGGTGTCGTCTGCTGATGGCCTTTAACTCAACAACAGCGCCAAAAACTTCTTAGCATAGTTACCTGCGTTAAAATAATATGGTTAGGTTGAGACTCCAAGCGCAGAGTGTATAGTATAGGAAAGACAGTTTCCCCACGAGGGATGACTCGAGGGTTTAATATCGAACTCTCGGGTAATCAGTAGTGAAAGTTTTATCTTATTATCCTTCCCTTGAGAACCTACAAATAAAGTAAATTGTTTTGTGCCCTCAACCTCACCAAGTGGTTGTCAAGCACAAGGTGTGAGAATGATATCAAAATAAAACAAATACAAAACAAGAAATAAATATGCAATGATCGTAAATAAATATGCAAGGGATGGTGTGAACAATGATGGATGATATTTTTGGGTTTTGTATTTTGAATGCAAGATATAAAAGTGTTTTTGTATTTTCGGATTTTTAAATGGCAGAAAATGGAAAATGCTTAAAAGTTGTTGGAAAGGTGTTTCTTATGATTAAAAATGGACCGGGGTTCATGGTTTCACAAATGCACACTCTCTTTAATAAAGTGGTAGACAATGGAACATAGGAATTGACATATGTGATTGCAACAAATAGGTTTCATGACAAGTTACTAATTATATGGGCATCACGTTCTAACATAGAGATCTTTTGGTTATTAACCTCTCTTATACTCCACCAAGATGTGAACTAAATCTTAGCACCTTAGTATTGAGATAAATCAGAGCATAGCTTTAAGTCTTATGACATGAAGTTAAAATAAGAACATGCTAGATCTAGTCATGGAGAAGTGGCAATGGTCACACCCACACCTCCGGTAGCATGGTATTTTAGTTTATCCCTAGTGAGGCAACAAAGTAAGGTAGGAATACCCAAGTGGATCGCGGAACTTCTCTCACTTTCACCGCACTAGCCACCCCCTCATTACTCCAACTAATGCACACGTTCCCCCACACACGCTCTCATAAACAAGCTTGATAAAAACAAGTAGACAAGAACGGGGTACATAATATGCATCTACTTTCATAACTAAAACAAAATAATTGCAATCTCAAACATATATTAACTCATAAAGAGATCCACCACAAAGAATTACATAGATGACCGTAATCATGTTCAGCAACTCATACGGTGCTAATTAGTGAAGCTCAAGAGAGAGAGAGAGAGATACATAAGTTACTTACACAAACACATAGTACAGGGGTGGACTACTCCCTCTTCATCATGGAGACGGTGGAGATGTCGTTGGGGGAGATGGAGACCACACTGGCAGCGCCCCGCCGGAGTTTTCCCCCTCCAATCTGCAGCTCCAGTTCTCTGTTTCGGTGTTTCTGTGTTTCGCGGCGCTCTCTTCTGGAAAACGTCAGGGGGCTATTTTTATAGTCGGTTTTAGGTCACGAGGAAGCTTCGGGAAGAAGGATCGACGCAAACGGAGCCACGAGGCCCAAAACAAGGGGTCCCACGCGGCCCAAGAATCTGGCCGCGTGGGGCTAGTTGTTTTGGCCCTCAGGCCTCCACTCCTTCGCCTCCTTCGCTCATACACCTTCTTCCTTCCAAAAAATGATCCCCGTAAATTTTCAGGTCATTTGGACGTCGTTTGGGTCCCTGAAACTCAAAAATATAGAAAATAGGGTTTTCTGCCAGAGCAGGGTTAATTCCAGAAAAATAGGAAAACTACGAAATATTCCCAAAATCAGTAGAAAATAATGATATAACCCTTATATGATGCAAATATGATTGAAATATAAGTAATTCAATGCAAAGTTCATGTATGCATTTTACATGCATCAACATCTGATACCCACAAGTATAGGGGATCATTGAAGTCTTCGATGTGTAAGTATAGTATCGATCCCACAAGGAGTAGAAGGTATAAGTATTTATCCTTTCAAATAAGAGTGCCACTTCCCTTATTATCTATGCACTAGACAAACTAAAATGATTAAATGATGCAAGTGTTTTTGGATTTTTGGTGTATAGATTGCAAGAAAGTAAAATGCTGAGAATGCAATATGACAAGTGAACGCTCTCAAAGAGAGAAAGCCCAATCCTCTATGCAGCAAGAGGACAAGCTCAAGTGTGTGTTTCTTATAGGTGGAGAGGGTTCCCAAGGGCTACTTAGACTTCATGGCATAAATATTTCTAGAACAACAAGGTAAACATTTTGTCAAGTTTTAATCTTCTTTGGACGGAGCCATAATTAGGAATAGCTAGATAAAGAAACTAAACCTCTTATGATGGATCATGTGGCCAAGTGAATGACTACACAAGAGTTATTAAGACATAAAGTCCCACCATAGCATTAATCTTTAAGGTCCCCGATACTAATACCCCATAAAGTAACTTCATGATTCGGTCTCAGGTTTACTTGTCCCCCTAAGTCCTCCTCAATTCATCACATTATGGTGTTCTCCTATGAGCCCATATAGGTGAAGTGATATGCAGTCGACGTTCGCACAACACCATCATAGAATCACATCAAAGATAAAAACTAGACAAAATACCAACACATGTCATATATAAATCATTGCCAATTCATCCTATACCCCCAGGAACATGAGAGAACTACTCACAACACCAAGACATGATATGATTCAGTGGTACAAGTGATACAACACAATCTGAAATTATGATCTCCCCACAAAACAATGACAAGTAGCAATTCACAAACATGTAAAATTGCACTTAGACAATAGCTAGGGATCAACCAATCTTAAACTATGAGGGGGATGAAGTGGATCACGAAGATGGTGATGGAGATGGTGATGGAGATGGTGCTGGTCTTGGCAGTGGTGTTGATGAAGACTCCGGAGGGGGATGGAGAAGACCTCCGGAGGTGATTCTGGCGGCGTTTCCCCCCTCCGATCTTCTCCGGCGGCAGCCTTCTGTCTCTCTGTTTCTGGTTTTGTGTTTCTCCGCCACCCCCTTGCGAAACTCCTCGGGGGACTATTTATGCAGTCATTTTTAGGTCACGAGGATGCTTCAGGGCGAAGGATCGACGCAAACGGGGCCACGAGGGCTGAAATAGGTGGTCCCCCACGGCCTAGTACTGTAGCCGCGTGGGGCCCCCCCCTTTCGGCCTTCTGGCCTCCACTTTTTTCCATCCTTTTTCCCAATGCTTTGTTTCTTCCAAAAAATGATCCCCGTAAATTTTCAGCTCATTTGGACGTCGTTTGGGTCCCTGAAACATCAAAATATAGAAAATAGGGTTTTCTGCCAGTGCAGGGTTAATTCCAAATAAATGGGGAAACTGTGAATTATCTCCAAAATCATTATAAAACAATGATATAACCCTTATATGATGCAAATATGATTGAAATTTGAGAATTATAATGCAACCATTTTAGATGCATCAACATCCCCAAGCTTAACTCATGCTCGTCCTCGAGTATGAAAGTGATAAAACTAACCTGAACTTTGCAATATAATAACAACATGGATATAAAAGATGATTGCTACTGCTACATAAAGTCAAATGATTCATTATTTCAAAGGAGTAGCAATATGCAAATAGTTCATAAAGTGATATCAAGTATTCAATGCAAAGATGATCAATGATAGTTCACAAAGTGCAACATAAAAGATAGTACTATGGACATTCTTACTTTGGCATACTTGAGGTCCATAGAGTGTGGTGAAAATCTGAATATAAAAGGTGGACACTTTGGAAAAGATGTATAAATAAGTAGAGGTAAAGCATGCATGAGTTTCATCTATCCTCCAAACTATTCTACTTAAGTTATTGAATGCAATGGTAATACTTGGTGTCAAGCTCTCATTCCCCTATCATAGCATCTTGAATGATTAAAGTTGAATGTGAAAGCAAATATGAGTAGTGGCCTTGATAAAGTAAAGGTTAGATGCCTCATGCCCCTTGAATACAAGTACCTACACCATGATTACTCAACTTGGGAAACAGAGCAAGTTTAAGTTATCTATCATTGTAAGTAAAAACTGTATCATCAAGAGTCTCAACTGGGGTACCTCTTGTCCCATGATATGGATCAAGCCCACATCAAAACAACAAGACAAACAAACATAATGAACAATCTCAACACCCTTTTTATTTACCACTTGATATAGCTTTTTATTGTAAGGTGTATCACAGAGAGTTCAAAATAGCATGTAAGTAAATTTCCACCATGAATGATGCATGGCTTAGATTAGCGGTCCAGGTTTCTCTCTAACCATTTATACAAACTCATTTATACTTAACTCTATTTCCATATTTATTTCGTCATGATAGGCATCCATAGACAAAAGTACATGATATCAACTAAATAAATAATGGAACATGTTGAAAGCTTTGCATGTGACAGCACATATGGGCTAACTCCCAACCTTAAACATTTATCAAGCCACTATCTTCATAATATTAATCACAATGGTTCATCTTTGTTGAATGCAATAAAAGTAAAGTGTGCATCAAGTTCGCGAGAGCTTTTTAACCAACTTTTCCCAATACATTAAATAACATAATCATTTTCATTTAGAGGTATAGATAACACAAATAACATGGTAAACATACTTGGAATAGCATAAAGCTAATAGGTAGATATGGTGGACTCACTGGAAAAACTTGGGTTGAAGGTGTTAGAAACAAGTTTTTACTTGTTGGAATTTTTGGGCTAGCAAAAGGGAGAAAGATGACCATCTAGATGCATGCATGAGTGTCTATAGAACTAACTAATTCATGTCAAACATGGTGAAATAACATACAACATCAAAGCATTAATAAAAGATAGCTCATGATAAAGCATTTGCAAATTATTACTCATAGAGAAGCTCATGAATCATGCAACTATATGTGTCATTAAAAATCAACTTAGGCATCCCTTTTCCCCAATAAATAAAAGCATCCAACTAAATTCAACCCAAACTTCCAGTAGCTCTCTCATATAAATATGATAGTGGTGGTATCAAAACAAAAATCAAACAAAAACAAAAACAAATAAAAGACGCTCCAAGTTTATGCGATAAAGTGCATTGATAGAAAAACAGAAGTTAGACGTGTGCAAACCGAGAGTGTGTAGGTCCAGTGGGGATGTCTTCACATCCCCAATCTTATGGTTTTCGCCATCTTGGATAACTCATGGTGCATCTCCTCCAATCCCTGTGAAAAAACTTCAAAACACAATTTCTCCCATCTCTTTTCTGTGGGGTGATATTAGTAGAGATAAATAAACAAGTTTCTTGCTGCATATAATCCATGGACTAAAATTCATATGAATGATTAGAGAGTGTATAATGTTGTATGCCTACTCATAAACTCAATTGGATCAACTCAAAAGTTCAAACTATGGATAAAACAATATGGGACAGAATCTGTCCAGAGAAACAGCAGCAGCAAAACATATTTTTCTGTCCTACTTAGACTTGTCGAAAAATTCTGAAAAATTCAGACGTACAGATGATGAAAAGTTGTAGTAACTGTTAAAATCTCAGCTCATTCGGAGTTACAGAATAAGAATGAAAAATCGAACCATGCACAGACCTGTGCTGGAGTGAAATCTCCGCATGCAAAATAACAACTTTCTCAAACCAAAATGGGTAAAACTTGGCACTTTATTAAAAATTCCAGAAACTAAACTAAAAACTAAGTCTCTTGTTACAGCAAGAGGACACAAATAAAATCAAAAGTAAAAACAACCGGGTTGCCTCCCGTAAAGCGCTTTCTTTATAGCCATATAGCTAGGCTTACTTACTTGGTATCAAGATGGTTGGAGTGAGGTGACTTGGCATCCCCAAGCTTAAATTCTTGTATGTAGGGTGAGACTAGGGGTAACATCCCCAAGCTTGAGTGTTTGTCCCTATTGATCTTTGTTTATCACCCTCAACTCTTCCACTTGAAAGTTCTCTTCACACATAACTCATCATAAAACTTGATTAGAGGGGTTAGTGTCTCCATAAATTAAATCTCCATAGGTACAGCAAATACATATCATGAGTTGATTCTAAACATTATCTAATGTTACTACGGTTGTGTAATGCTCCTTGATCAAAAGAACCACACAAAACACAAGTAATGAGAGCAATGCGAAATAAAGACAGAATCTGTCAAAAACTGGACAGCCCATAAAGAGTGAATTTTCAGAGGTACTTACGTTGCTCAAATCAGAAAACTTTGAACTAAAGAAATGTGTATTAATAGATGAATAATTCTGTCATAAAATATCAGCACAAAATTCCTCTTCAGTGATTTTTAATATTTTGTGCAGTGAAGCTTAGGAATCTGTTTTCTGGACAGCAAATCACTATTGTTCAATCTTATCTTTCCAAAGAGATTAAGCTTGCCATTTAAGATGAAAAACAAGATACAAAGGTGATGTCACTCTTTTTATTTGGTTTTAGCTTTGGGAAAAGTTTTAATGATAGGGACTTTGCAATGGTTCCATTGGCATGAACAACACATGTTCAAGGTCGACCCCAACATCTCCATTACTCATCCTTCTCATTTACTTTCCCAAATTTTATATAAAGTGAAAATCCTAAACTAATTGTTAGAGAACAGTAGATAAAGTTATTTTACATGTTGTAAGGATATAAAGGTGTGCTCAAACTGAATAGGACATTAAAGCATAAGGAACACACCACAGAATATTAAACCATTAACTTTTAAGTTTAACTCTTTTCCTATGCATTGGCATTTTATATATGAATAAATAGCAGCCATTTTGTGGTAACCAATGCATGTAATGATCAGTAGGTTGTGTTTTAAATAACATGGAAGCATAAAGATAAGCCTTTCTTCCTCTCTCATAATAGTTGCAAGTAGTGGAAGCAAATTTGACAAAAGAACTATTAGATTGGTGCAACTTTGCAATCTTAGGAACATATAGAGGATTATTGAAACTATCATGTGAGATATTAGTGTGTTTTCCCCTCTCAAAATAATTGCAAGAAGCACCATAAACATGATGGTTATGGGTGAAATGATTATTAGTGTAAGATAGTTTCAGCCCACATAAGTACTTTTCAACATATAAAAGCTTCTCCTCCATGGTGTGAATAGGAGAGTTCAGAAATAAAGTAGGACTCTCATGAGTGAGAGTATCATCACAAGCAGCAAGTATATCAATTTTATCCTCACATAAAGTAGTAACAACTAAACATGGAGGATTATCAATAAGCATAGGACCATCATCTAAAGCATTATCATATAGCATGTCCAAACCATGTTCTTCATCATTTTTCAAATCATTATCAATAATGTTCTCATTAGGCATAGGTTTATATTCTTCCTCATCATCAGAATCATAAAAGCAAAGTTTATCATCAATCAAATTTTGAGTGTTACCCTCATCCATAGGTGGTGAAGGTGGATGTTCCTTCTCTTCATTCTCTAGTTGTTCATCATTTTCTTCATCTTCTTGCTCTTCATTGTCCTCCTCTTGGGGCTGCATGGGCATCCCCAAGCTTAGGCTTTTGTCATCTTCTTCACATACTTCTTCTTCCAAGCTCATGTTTTCATCATCTTCTTCCTGCAAAACATTAGATATTCCTTGGGCATATCTCTTCCTTGTGTCAACAACATAGATATTTTCATCAAATTCATCTATGCATTTATTAAGAAGATTAGTGATACACTACTAGAATTCTAATCTTTCCCTAGTGTTAAAAAACTGTCGGCTATTTTTAATAACCGTCGGCTATTATTATGGCTAAGAGTGGACCGTTGGTTATTTCCCTTCGGTTATGCTTGGTCACCCATTTACGTAATACCCGACGGTGCCCTCGGCTACAGATTTTTCCTACGGTATAAGGCCGACAGTGCACTGTCAGGTTTTACTTGGCCAGCGTCTCCCTCTAGGAATAACCGACACCGCTAATAGCCTACGGTTACCTGTCGGTTTTCATGAATTCTGACAGTTTTTAAAAACTGTCATTCCTCTGGTTGCCTACAGTATATGTTTACTGTCAGCCTAAGATCTAACCGACAGTACTTGCACACCCTCAGCCTAATATATATCCGATAGTGCACAAGCACCATTGTTATTTATCTTCACTGTCGGTAATTAATTATAACCTAGAGCTATTGTACACCATGGCTATTATCCATTACGCAGTTGTAACTCTATGCCAATCTGTAGGTTTTTTTTTAGATTCTGTACAAGGACTTATTCAATATCACATGCAAAAAGAACATTGTTTACTCGAAATATAACCACAAGTCTAATGTTTTGAGAGTGAAAGCTACAGCAAGTGATGCGTCAATCATCTATCTAGGCAATGTTGAGTTGGAAACATAAAACGAAAAAATCCGTCCTTGAAAAATAAATCTTTGTCCAATGTGCACCATAGCAGCATCACTTTGTCTAATGACTTTCAATAAGTCAAAAAATCTAAATTATCTTCATCCATCATCACACTTGATATACTCAGCCTTCAGATGGTCGCTACTATCTCCATTATTGCCTCAGCGCCCTAAGAGATGGCAACAGTAGTTGTAAGAGATAAAATATCCATGATAATATAATACAATAGAAAATTTAAAGATGCACATGAACATTCTACTAAATAGTGAGACTTTGTTGTTAATTGTTTCCACATCTATGTTTCAACTTCTGTGAACAATCTTAGTGGCAAATCTCCAAGGTGTCAAGGAAACAAACAGAGGGAACGGGGAAAAAATTCTTGGATGCAACGTTGCTAGATATATTACCATGGCTGGTTCTTATCTACTACAAAGTTAAATCAAAAAACAGAAAAAAAAATACTCATTCTCATCCCTAAGACCCTAACGCCACTGAAGTTATCTCATTGCTCCATGTACATGTATAGTGTGTAATTGCTCAGGTGCCTAGATCCATATATCTTGTCTCCTGAGTAATTAGCAGATATACTATGCTACAACTCATTCATAGTGAGTAGCGTTAGAAAAAGTAAGTTACTAACTCATATTCCTAATAGCACTACATGTTTGTTTCAGCTATGTTAAATTGTGACGTGCTAAAAGATGCGCCCATTATGATCAGAACTAAATAGAGACTAGTTTTACCCTTTTTTTTCCATGGAGAGTACACCCAACATTAGTACCCAGATCAACGAGAAGTTTCAGAAACTTGTTGGACTAATAAACAGTCAATAGCAAGTGAAATATAAGTAGAAAAACGTTTAAGTCGGCATTGTTCTGTACATGTGACTTCTCGAAATTATTTCTTTTTTTTGAGGAAGGATCCGCTCCATATATTCAAACACTCAGCACAGATTACAGATTACAAGCAAAATGCACTAAGCATCTTGATCAACAAGAAGAAGAAACAAACGGATCCACAAGCCGGCTCCCAAGAACCTAGAGAACGCCGTCGTCGCCGTACCTCAAACCGCCGGAGAAGAAGAGCCGCCACATGTCGTAGATGGCCGCAAGAGTCGTCCGCCGCGCCGCGACGTCACCTAGACTCGTTGAACGTGCACGGCCGCAGCTCCACCTTCCCAGCACCGCCGCACTTCCAGCCGACGAAGCGCTGTCCAGGCCAGCCACCAACAACCTCCACCCGCCTCCGGCCGCTGCTCCCCCCGCCACCACGGCCGGCCAGAGCGAAGACGACGCAGAGGAACCACCTGCCAGACCACCAGCAAAACGGATCGCCCACCTCCACCTCTTTCTCCCCTCGCCACCGAGGCCGGCCGGAGAAGCGAAGTCAGAGGAGCGCACCCGGAGAACCACTCGAGGCTTGACGATGGCGACGAAACCGACACCACCAAGACGGAGAGCAAGCCCGAGAAAACCAAACCTCAACGGCGACGACCTCTCCGCCACGCCGCCGCCGCCCAGGGACAGAAAACCGCCGGATCCCGTAGATCGGCGGGACAGACAACCTCCAGCCACAGCAAGGAGGTAGAACAACGCCGCAACTCCAAGGGAAGGGGAGGGCAGCAACTTATTTCCTGTACGCGGACACCGAGCCTTCCTCCCGCCGCCGCCAGGACCTAAACTACTCCTATCTACACACCGGGAGACAAGGAACCAGATCCCCACCTTCCCCCGCCGCCGGAGCGACGGGAGAGGCAGAGATCTAGCCCTGCTCCGGCAAGGAGGAGGAGAACTCGGGGTCGCCCTCTTTTTCGCCGCTCTGCACTGTAGCGAACGAGAGAGGAGGGGGCACCCTCCGTATTCTTCTCGAAATTATTTCATCGGCACTAAAGGTGTAATCAAGCACTAGGATGGCCGGATATTAGAAGATATTACCCCAAAATGCAGCCTGGAAGCTAGCTAGGTTGAGTAGCTCTGGCAACAAGACATATTTACTTTTTAATAGTTGTACAAGTTTATGGATACTGGCCATCAACAGGTAGATTCGGTGACCCTTGCATACGCTATCAACAACTCATGACTAGTATCCAAGACGATTCATAAAGTCACATGCCTTTTCTGGATAGAACAACACACAGTGCAAACAAACAAAAAGGCAGAAAAGATCAGAGGAAACCACTGGCCTGAGTATATTCGTCCAGGCACCTGCTGCACACCACCCGGCGACTTGCCTCCTTCACCTACATGTAGGAAAAATACAAGTTAGATCGGTGACCTGTTCAACCAATAGTTCATGACTGGATCAAATAACCAGATCTGCGGCCTTCCTAGGACTGAGTGCGAGAGCATACATCCCCATGGCCAGCGAGGTAGACCATCTCCTTGCTGAGCATCGAAGTATCGAAGTAGAACAATGGCATGGCAACGCCGATAGCTAGCCGGCGGGTCTTCGCTCGTCCCATCTCGAGTCAGCGACCAACATCGGATTAGGTCGACCAGATCCGACCGCGCCAGAGCTGGCTTAAGGTGAATATAACAAAACAGGACTAAATCAACTGCAGGAACACGAAATAGAACAAATCAGATGCCATGGAGAGGGGGAGACGGGTGCTCAACTTGGGGAGTTAGGGCAATGCGGCCAAACGCTGTCACCGAGAACAACGAGGCCTGGTTCCCCGGTAGCGGTATGGTTCTGTTGGAGGAGACGAATCCATGGCAGGTCTAGCGTTTCCTAGAGTAACGGAGAGGCGACGAGCCCGGTGGCGGAGGGGCCGGCGCTGATATCTGTGGGGGAGGGGGCTCGGGTCACACGAACGAGAAGTGGGGAATATGGAGATGAGATTTGACTGCCCGCGCGGGGCCAAAAGTTGGATCTCGGTTCTCGGCCGCGCTCGCCCACGCGGGAAAAGGAAAATTTGGCGCGTCGACGGAAAAGTTGAAACTTTTGTCGATAAAAAAAAACAAATATGTACACATATCTAAACCTGGGGCGAAAATTCAAATATAAATAAATTGAATTTATATTTGCATCTCAATAGTGTTACTAGCTCTGTCCCAAAAAGGATGTCACAGATTTGTCTAAATTTAGATGTATCTATACACTAAATCATGTCTAGGTACATCAAAATTTAGTCAAACTTATGACATCTTTTTTGGGACGGAGGGAATAGAATAAATTATGGTAGAGCATAATTGGTAGTTTAAAATTCTAATCTAAAACTACATTTAACTAGATTTTTTGACCTGAGTGTCAGTACGGCACAATCAATACTTCGTAACATCCTATCAACATCCTATCATCTATCATTGTCTCTCAACCTCGGGTTTAGTCATCCACCGCAACTTATAGATTAGAATTCATATTGTCGACCCTTCAGATCGTCGCACCATTAGATTGTCGTAATTTTCTATCGTCGGTCGCTTGTTCGGTGTTTCTTCTTCTTTCGTCGATCACATATCGGATTGTGTCACCCACCATCGCACGACTATGCCAAGGCGCTCTACACGGCGCCCCAAGGGACGCCTACACACACATCGTCGACGGCTGCTCCGTCAGCATGTCGCTACAACACCATCTCGTATTCGTCCACCATGACATCGTCTCCGGAGTTGCAATGTCTTTTTTACTTGCATGTACTCGTGCTCAATTTTCTTATTGCAATCATTGCATCTACTCCGGCACCAACATCGGACTTCACCAGTACTGGGATGCCGCTTTGCGCATTGACCGTACACGGAGATCTTCTCTGCTAGTCCCTCCGACTCTAGCACGCAAGGTTCATGATGGTCCGTGCGAAGCACACTCGGTACTAACAACACGACACGTGCCTTCGTTCCCAACACGCTCTCGATTATGGCAAACTCAACACAGCATGTTGTCTACCTTGACTACTGCTACCACGACTCCGGCTATGTGTACCTCGAGTTGACTACCGTTGCTCCCAATTCCGCTATTTAACGACATCGGTGCATATTTGGGTATTATTTGGAATTAACTCCAAAAAATTGTCAAAAAATAATTTAATTGCGAAATGGGAGCATATCAATTTAGCAGCCAATCATAGTACATAATCCTTAGAAAAACGTTGAGATATTTCAGATTGATATTCATGGTCCATTGTGAGACAAGGTCTCATTTTGAGATAGAAATACAACACGTACCACGAATAATTATCGATGTTTAGTCTTGAAATTTTATGGTAATTTTATTAATAGTTAAAATGAACCTGTACCGAGTTTCATAAATTTTATGCATATTTGTGTATCATTTGGAATTAGATCCAATAATTTGAAACATCATTAAATTATGATAATGATACATCAATTAAAAAATGATCATACTCTAGTATATTCCGTATATGATATCAAATTCTCTCATAATCTCATGGAAATAATACTGGGTATATAATATCAATATTCATGGCTACTACAAGATGTCTTAGATATTATATATAAACTAGAAGGATACCCCGCGCGTTGCAGCGGTGATCCCTTTAAAAATTATATTCGTAAATAAAATGTTATGGAAAGTATGATACATTAAGTTCTCTAAACTAATGTGCAATATTCAATTTGCCATTGTTAGAGCCACTAAATTTATTTGACACAAAATATGTATGTATTAAAAAATATTAGCATGGATAATTAAATAATAATAAAATATGGATGATGTGGAATTTGCATGTGGAGATTAATAAATATTAGTAGATATGACATGGATAAATAACTGGCTAGGAGAATGGATGACGTGGATATATCTTGCATGCTGAGATAGAAAAATCATTAATACATCTTAGTATGGGGTTTTGTATTATAAGATATATAGATATATATTATTACATAATAGGTGAAATATAAAGCTTTGTTGCTCAATATAGACGCTAAAAATGTTATTCAATTACAAGTAAAAGTGATGAAGTGTAATATATTTGATGCACAAATTTCATATTTTTCTTAATAAATTACTGAGGGTTAAAGTACCTTCAGATAACTCTCATTGGCGATAATTAGTCATACCCCTAGACGACCCCTCTTTGTTAGCCTCTCTAGTCACTCAAGAATATCATATAGTGTCAACCTGAACCGTTGACTATTACTATTCCCCCATAGGACATTTCCAATTATAACCGAGAGTTACTTATCGACCGTCGGCCATTGTAACTTATAACCGAGAGTAACTTTTGGACGATCGGTAATTCAGTTTTACAGTCGGCTATTGCATTTGATACTTGAGTGTCGTTTTTTCCCGTCAGGTATTTGATGACACTGTCGTGCATGTCCACATATGACCGAGAGTTACTTATTGACCGTCGGTTATTTTTCTCTTATAGCCGAGAGTTACTTTTGCACTGTCAGTAACTTAGTTTGACCGTCGGATATTTAGTTTGATACCTGAGTGTTGTTTTTTCCTGTCGGGTATATGACAACACTGTCGGTTATTCGCGGTCATACGTGTGTGGTTGGCGAAAACCGTAGGCAATTACTAGCATGGTCGGCCATTAGTGTAATATCCGAGAGGCTGTCGGTTATTATGTTTCACCGTCGGAAAAAAGGGGATTTCTAGTAGTGATAGTAACTTTGCATTCAGAAGCTATAGGGCAGGTTTCATGTTCATCAATGAAGGTGTTTAATTCATATGCCCCCATAAAAAATAACAAATTGCTCTACTTCTTTCATCCCTAAGTGAGCATAATTTCCTGTATTATAAGCTGCAATAACAGGTTCAACTTTATTGGAAGGGCATTGGAATTCAAAGTGTCTAGAGTATTCAGAGCAACAAGTTTCTTCCTTATGCTCCTCAAGCAGTTTACTAGCATTCATATCCAGAAGCCACATGTACATTTCCAATCTTTTCCCTTCATATGATTCTCTAAATAGAGCAGCTTTTATGGCATTTTTATAATTTTCCATTTTCTAATTTTTTTTGGGTTTTTTGATAAATGCAAAACTGAAAGTAAAACTAAACTAAATGCAAAACTGAAAGTAAACTAGAGTATATGCAAAACTGAAAATAAAAATCTAGTGCAAACAAGAATAAAAACTTAAGCGCTACACTCCCCGGTAACGGCGCCAGAAAACGTCTTGATACCCACAAGTATAGGGGATCGTTGAAGTCTTCGATGTGTAAGTATAGTATCGATCCCACAAGGAGTAGAAGGTATAAGTATTTATCCTTTCAAATAAGAGTGCCACTTCCCTTATTATCTATGCACTAGACAAACTAAAATGATTAAATGATGCAAGTGTTTTTGGATTTTTGGTGTATAGATTGTAAGAAAGTAAAATGTTGAGAATGCAATATGACAAGTGAAAGCTCTCAAAGAGAGAAAGCCCAATCCTCTATGCAGCAAGAGGACAAGCTCAAGTGTGTGTTTCTTATAGGTGGAGAGGGTTCCCAAGGGCTACTTAGACTTCATGGCATAAATATTTCTAGAACAACAAGGTAAACGTTTTGTCAAGTTTTAATCTTCTTTGGACGGAGCCATAATTAGGAATAGCTAGATAAAGAAACTAAACCTCTTATGATGGATCATGTGGCCAAGTGAATGACTGCACAAGAGTTATTAAGACATAAAGTCCCACCATAGCATTAATTTTTAAGGTCCCCGATACTAATACCCCATAAAGTAACTTCATGATTCGGTCTCAGGTTTACTTGTCCCCCTAAGTCCTCCTCAATTCATCACATTATGGTGTTCTCCTATGAGCCCATATAGGTGAAGTGATATGCAGTCGACGTTCGCACAACACCATCATAGAATCACATCAAAGATAAAAACTAGACAAAATACCAACACATGTCATATATAAATCATTGCCAATTCATCTTATACCCCCAGGAACATGAGAGAACTACTCACAACACCAAGACATGATATGATTCAGTGGTACAAGTGATACAACACAATCTGAAATTATGATCTCCCCACAAAACAATGACAAGTAGCAATTCACAAACATGTAAAATAGCACTTAGACAATAGCTAGGGATCAACCAATCTCAAACTATGAGGGGGATGAAGTGGATCACGAAGATGGTGATGGAGATGGTGATGGAGATGGTGCTGGTCTTGGCGGTGGTGTTGATGAAGACTCCGGAGGGGGGATGGAGAAGACCTCCGGAGGTGATTCCGGCGGCGTTTCCCCCTCCGATCTTCTCCGGCGGCAGCCTTCTGTCACTCTGATTCTGGTTTTGTGTTTCTCCACCGCCCCCTTGCGAAACTCCTCGGGGGACTATTTATGCAGTCGTTTTTAGGTCACGAGGATGCTTCAGGGCGAAGGATCGACGCAAACGGGGCCACGAGGGCTGAAATAGGTGGTCCCCCACGGCCTAGTACTGTAGCCGCGTGGGCCCCCCCTTTCGGCCTTCTGGCCTCCACTTTTTTCCATCCTTTTTCCCAATGCTTTGTTTCTTCCAAAAAATGATCCCCGTAAATTTTCAGCTCATTTGGATGTCGTTTGGGTCCCTGAAACATCAAAATATAGAAAATAGGGTTTTCTGCCAGTGCAGGGTTAATTCCAAATAAATGGGGAAACTGTGAATTATCCCCAAAATCATTATAAAACAATGATATAACCCTTATATGATGCAAATATGATTGAAATATGAGAATTATAATGCAAAGTTCATGTATGCATTTTAGATGCATCAACATCCCCAAGCTTAACCTATACTCGTCCTCGAGTATGAAGGTGATAAAACTAACATGGACTTTGCATTTAATTATTATCAAAGGATATCAAAGATGATTATTATTGCTACATAGATTAAAATGATTCATTCTTTAAAGGAATAGCAATATGCAAGATAGATTATAAAGTGATATCAAATATTCAATGCAAGGAAGTTCAATGATAATTCACAAAGTGTAACATAGAAGAAAGTACTATGGACCAAATGTATGCATAATAAAAAGTAAAAAGATCCTATAATGGTCATAGAGTACTCTTATAAAACTGAATATAAAAGGTGGACACTTTGGATAGATTGATATGAGTAGAGGTAAAAACATGAACAAGTCTCATCTAACTTTCAAATATTTCTACTTAAGTTAATGTTTGCAATGTGGTATCAATGGTATCAAGCTGTTCTTACCCCTTGTCATAGAATGTTTAATGATTAAGTTTAAAGTGAAAGCAATTATGAGTAGTGTGCTTGACAAAGAAATGGTTGAAAGTTTCATGCCCCTTGAATATGAGTACCTAAACCATGGTGTTACTCAACTTGGGAAACAAAGCAAGTTCAAGTAAAAGAATTGTATAATAGCCTCATTAAGAAGATCAACTGGGGTACCTCTTGTCCCAGGACATGGAACAAGCCCATGTCAAAATGACAAGACAAACAAACATAAGGAACAATCTCAACACCCTTTTTATTTACTATTGGTATAGCTTTTTATTGTGAGGTGTATCACTGAAGGTTCACATAGCATGTAAGTAAATTTCCACCATGACAACATGGCTTAGATTAGCAGCCCAGGTATCTCTCTAGCCATTTATACAACTACTTAAACCTACTAAATTTCCACATTTATTTGGCACCATGATAAGCATCCATAAAGAAAAGTACATGATACCAACTAGATATAATTTAGTGCAATGTTGAAAGCTTGCCATGTGACAACACATTTGGGCTAACTAGGAACCAAGACTCTTGTCAAATTCACAACTTCATAATTTTAATCACAATGGTTCATGTTTATTAAGTGCAATAGTAAGGTGTGAGAGCTATTTAACCAAAATTTTCCCATAACAATCAATAACATAAGCATTTTAATTCAGAGGTACAGATAATACAAAGTAACATGATAAACATACACGGAATAGCATAAAGCTAATAGGTAGATATGGTGGACTCACTGGAAAACCTTTGGTTGAAGGTGTTGGAAAGCAAGTTTTTACTTGTTGGGATTTTTGGGCTAGCAAAAGGGAGAAAGTTGACCAACTAAATGCATGCACAAGTGTCCATAGAACTATTCAATCCATGTTAAACCAAGTAAAGTAACATTCAGCATCTAAACATGAATATAATATATCTCTTGATAAAACACTTGCAAATTGACACTCATGAAAAACATATGAATTATGCAACTATATGTATCTTTTTAAATCAATTTAAACATCCCTATCCCAATATTTTAGTTAGCATCCAACTTTATTCAACCCAAACTTCCAGTATATCTCTCATATATAAATTATAGTGGTGGTCTCAAAACAAAAACGAAACTAACATAACAAGCAAATAAAAGACGCTCCAAGTTTATGCGATAAAATGCATTGATAGAAAAACAGAATTTAGACGTGTGCAAACCGAGAGTGTGTTGGTCCAGTGGGGTTGTCTTCACATCCCCAAGCTTATGGTCTTCACCATCCTTGAATAGCTCTTGGTGTATCTCCTCTAATCCCTGTGAAAAAACTTCAAAACATTGTTTCTCCCATTTCTTTTCTGTGGGTTCTTTTCTGTGGGGTGACATTAGTAGTGATAGATAAATGCATTATTTGCTGCATATAATCCTTAGCCAAAATTTCATATGAATGTTCAGAGATTGTATAATGTTGTATGCCTACTTATAAACTTAATTGGATCAACAATATTCAAGTTAAAAGTTCAAAACATGCATCAAACAATATGGGACAGAATCTGTCCAGAAAACATGCAGCAGCCAAATGTATTTTCTACCCGATTTAAACATGTCTAAAAATTCTGAAAAAATTCAGTCATACAGAGGGTGAAAAGTTTCAGTTACAGTAAAAATATTAGCTCATTCGGATTTACATGTTAGGAACTAAAAACTATGAGCTAGAGGTCTTTTGACTTTCGTTTGGGCCATGGCGGCCAGTGCTCCTAAGATCATAGAAGTGCTTTTTCAAGTTTCCATACGCAAAAAGAAAGTTAGACTTGAGAAAGGGCTAGACAAAGGTAATAACCAATAATACAAGACTGACTTTCGTAGACCGCGGAGAACGGTAATCCAAAGGGGGACCCACATAGGTTTCTTCGAGCCCCACCCCAGGCAGAGTTTGTGAGCCGTGTAATAGGAGACCATTTCGATCAATCAGATCAGAATAAGGGAGCTTAACGACACTTTTTTTAGAAAAGAGGAGGTAGTTTTGGAGCGAAATCGAATTTCATTGCGGGAAATTAGGATTTCATGAGGGAGGAAAAGGCGAGGTTCCCTAACTTGGACGTGCCATAGCCATAGACCAAGCATTATCCCACTTTTTAGGATCTTTGGAATTGAATGAAGCAAGAGAAAGATCAAGCCAAAGGGCCAATTCCAAGTAGTAGTAACGGAAAGGAACAGGTTTAGGAGAACTTTTTTTATGTCTTTCTTATAGCGATCGCTGAAAGTCAGTCAATGCCCTGGCTTCAATGAATGAAGACCGATGGGCTACGAAGTGGAGAGAAGACGAGTCAGGGCCGATTGAAAAGACTAGCTAGGCTGACCTTCCGGCCATACTCCATCCAAAGGCCCACATAAGTTCATTGTGTTATTACAGGTAGTATTGCTCTCAAAGCGCACAGACTCGTGCTGGAATAAAATCTCCGAATGCATATAGCAACTTTTTCATACCAAAATAGGTAAAACTTGGCACTTTATTAATTATTTCAGAAACTAAACTAAAAAATAAGTCTCTTGTTACAGCAAGAGGACACAAAGAAACTCAAAAATAAAAACAACCAGGTTGCCTCCCGTAAAGCGCTTTCTTTATAGCCATATAGCTAGGCTTCTTACTTGATACTTACTGTGGACGAAGCTCATAAGGGAGCTTGAACTTTGGTATGTCCCTATTCCTTGGGAAGTGTTCCATGCATTTCTTGTGTGAAAACTGAAACTTCACATTCCCTTCTTTTGAATCAATGATAGCACCTGTAGTACGAAGTAAAGGTCTTCCAAGAATAATTGGACAAGAGGTTTTATTTCCCATATCCATTATTAGAAAATCAACAGGTACAAATTTCATATGCAACTCTACCATAACATCACTTACTTTTCCTAAAGCATGTTTAATGGAATCATCAGCAAGTGCAAGTTCAATAGAGCATTTTTCAAGATTCTTTAATTTAAGGACTTCATATAATTCTTTAGATAAAACAGAGACACTAGATCCTAGATCTAATATAGCATGGTGTGTCTCTTTTCCAATGGTTACTAGTACTTTGGGAATCCATACATCCCCAAGCTTAGTGGTATCATAGCTTCTTGGTTGTACCTAGTAATCTTTTCTTTTAACAAATGATTAGCAATAAAAGAACCAAACCCTGCTTGGTTGGCATTAATGGAAGGATCACTTGCAACTTTTGTAAGACAGATATTAATTCATGCAAGCTACAATTATCTAAGTCAAGTAGTGGTTCCTTGACTTCACTAAGCATTTTAACTTCTTCAACCTTTCTCTCTTTCTTAACCCAAACTTGTTTCTTAACAGGAACTTCCTCCATATGTTTAAATGATGGGTCTTTCCTTAATGAATCACTAACACAGACCAACTTTTCCTCAATTCTGTTGAGGTAAACATCTTTTTCAAGAAATTCTCTCTCACATAATCTTAGTTTATGCATAACATTAGCTAATTCATTGTCTATCTTAGGAATGATGTTTCCAGAATAAGATGCTAGTTGTTCAAAATCTTCTTTATTTGGTAGTTTCTCTAATTTGGCTTCAAGTTTATCTTTAGATAATGCAAGTGCTACTGTGGTATCCTCCATCTTTTTCTTACTACCCACAAAACTACCAAAAATTCTTCTTAGTGTCATGGCTACACAAGATGGTGTTGACAAGACAAAACTTCCACCTATAGCCCCATCTAAAGCATTTTGATACCAAGGATCTATTCCATAATAAAAGTAAAGGTTTAGCTTTTCATCTTCACAAGGTGTAGGATCTTCATAATGTATCCTATTAATTCTTACCCAAGCATCTTTTAATGTTTCTCCAGGATGTTGCTTGAAATAAGAAGTGGATCTTAATGGAAAGCTCACTTTTTGTTTGTTCCCAAGAATCATGATTGCAAATTTTTATGTGTTTTTTAATTTTTTATATGCAAAACTGAAAGTAAAATGACACTAAACAATGCAAACTGAAATAACAAATGCAACACAAAATGCAAAACTGAAAATAAAATATGCAAACCGAAATATAAAAATAATATGCAAGACAAAAACAAAACAAAATAAAATGATTTGAAGGTAAGATGGATAAGATGATGCTCACTTAGGTGCAACCTCCCCAAGCTTAAGTGTTAGCACAAGTTGGTGATGAAGTTGACTTTGTTGTGAGACTCTTCTTGGACAAATATTTACAGCAATGATTCCCCGGCAACGGCACCAGAAAACGTCTTTGATGGCCTTTAACTCAGCAACGGCGCCAGAAACTTCTTAGAGTAGTTACCTGCGTTAAAACAATATGGTTAGGTTGAGACTCCAAGCGCAGAGTGTATAGTATAGGATAGACGGTTTCCCCAAGAGGGATGACTCGAGGGTTTAATATCGAACTCTCGGGGAATCAGTAGTGAAAGTTTTATCTTCTTATCCTTCCCTTGAGAACCTACAAACAAAGTAAATTGTTTTGTGCCCTCAACCTCACCAAGTGGTTGTCAAGCACAAGGTGTGAGAATGATATCAAAATAAAACAAATGCAAAACAAGAAATAAATATGCAATGATGGTAAATAAATATGCAAAGATGGTGTGAACAATGATGGATGATATTTTTGGGTTTTGTATTGTGAATGCAAGATATAAAAGTGTTTTTGTATTTTCAGATTTTTAAATGGCAGAAAATGGAAAATGCTTAAAAGTTGTTGGAAAGGTGTTTCTTATGATTAAAAATGGACCGGGATTCATGGTTTCACAAATGCACTCTCTCTTTAATAAAGTGGTGGACAATGGAACATAGGAATTGACATACGAGATTGCAACAAATAGGTTTCATGAAAAGTTACTAATTATATGGGCATCATGTCCTAACATAGAGATATTTTGGTTATTAACCTCTCTTATACTCCATCAAGATGTGAACTAAATCTTAGCACCTTAGTATTGAGATAAATCAGAGCATAGCTTTAAGTCTTATGACATGAAGTTAAAATAAGAACATGCTAGATCTAGTCATGGAGAAGTGGCAATGGTCACACCCACACCTCTGGTAGCATGGTATTTTAGTTTATCCCTAGTGAGGCAACAAAGTAAGGTAGGAATACCCAAGTGGATCGCGGAACTTCTCTTACTTTCACCGCACTAGCCACCTCCTCATTACTCCAACTAATGCACACGTTCCCCCACACACGCTCTCATAAACAAGCCTGATCAAAACAAGTAGACAAGAATGGGGTACATAATATGCATCTACTTTCATAACTGAAACAAAACAATTGCAATCTCAAACATATATTAACTCATAAAGAGATCCACCACAAAGGAATTACATAGATGACCGTAATCATGTTCGGCAGCTCATACGGTGCTAATTAGTGAAGCTCAAGAGAGAGAGAGAGATACATAAGTTACTTCCACAAACACATAGTCCAGGGGTGGACTACTCCCTCTTCATCATGGAGACGGTGGAGATGTCGTTCAGGGAGATGGAGACCATGCCAGCAGCGCCCCGCCGGAGTTTTCCCCCTCCAATCTGCAGCTCCAGTTCTCTGTTTCGGTGTTTCTGTGTTTCGGCGGCGCTCTCTTCTGGAAAACGTCAGGGGGCTATTTTTTAATCAGTTTTAGGTCACGAGGAAGCTTCGGGAAGAAGGATCGACGCAAACGGAGCCACGAGGCCCAAAACAAGGGGTCCCACGCGGCCCAAGAATCTAGCCGCGTGGGGCTAGTTGTTTTGGCCCTCAGGCCTCCACTCCTTCGCCTCCTTCGCTCATACGCCTTCTTCCTTCCAAAAAATGATCCTCGTAAATTTTCAGGTCATTTGGACGTCGTTTGGGTCCCTGAAACTCAAAAATATAGAAAATAGTGTTTTCTGTCAGAGCAGGGTTAATTCCAAAAAAATTGCAAAACTGTGAAATATTCCCAAAATCAATAGAAAACAATGATATAACCCTTATATGATGCAAATATGATTTAAATATAAGTAATTCAATACAAAGTTCATGTATGCATTTTACATGCATCATCTGCATATTGCAAATGAGTGACACCACCATCAATAAGGCGGGGGACTACCCCACGAATATGGCTAGCTCGACTAGCTGCCTCCAGCATGCCCGCAAGGGCATCTGCCATAAAATTAAAAAGTATGGTGGAGCTCGGATCACCTTGCCTAACTCTCCGCTTATTCCTAAAGAAAGGACCAACCTCTCCGTTAATCGAAATGGTTGTTTGGCCTCGTGTGACTAATTGCATTAGGTGGTGAATCACTCCTGATTCAAAGCCTTTCCTTGTGAGCACTTCACGAAGGAAGGCCCAGCTTACTCTATCATAAGCCTTCTCAAAATCGAGCTTGAGGACCACTGCAGGGAGGTTCTTACTCTTCAGCTCATGAATGATTTCGTGGAGTGCTAAAGCACCATCATGGATGAGCCTACCATTAAGAAAGGTTGATTGCAAGCGGGAAATAACCCGGTGCGCTGCCGGTGAAATTCTCGCTGCAAACGCTTTGCACACAAGTTTAAAAATAACATTTATTAGAGCCATCGGACGGAACTATTTGATGTTGTCTACTCCGGGACACTTGGGAAGTAGCGTAATTATCCCAAAATTTAGGCGGGAGATATCTAGCAAACATAGGGCAAAATCGTTAAGGATTTGAAGGACTAGGCCTCTAACTAGAGGCCAAAAAGATTTGAAAAAGGCTACCGGGAACCCATCTGGTCCCGGAGCCGTGTCAGTTTTTGTGTCCCGTAAAACCTCTTCTAATTCTTGGGGTAGAAAGGAGAGAGATAAAGCCAAATTTTCTTCCGCAAAAACGCACGGTTCCTGGGACCAGAAATTTCTTCTAAGGGAGAGCAGAAAAGGGGAATCCGAGGCAAACAAATCAAGGTAAAAGGAATAGATATGTTCCTGGATGGCACGCTTGTCAGTGATTGGCCTGTCGGTGGTCATGAGGCTTGAGATGTTGCACTTCCTCCTACGACCATTGCCAAAAGCATGGAAGTAAGCAGTGTTGGCATCCCCCTTGAGAAGCCAGTTACGACGACCATGCTGACGACAATATTGAGGAGCTGATCTTCTAGGTGGTATCTCATAGCCCACTCATCTTCCTGTAATCCGGAGGAATCAGCCCTACGATCCAGCTCTTGGATCTGAGTGAGAAGCTGTGATTTCCTGACTCGAGTATCCCTACCTTGGTTCGCGCCCCAGCCTCTCAGGTGTCTGCGAGCACCCGCAGACAGGAAATTCTAGAGGTCAATGGGGTCCCTGCATCCAGATCGGCGGTCAAAGAGCGTCGACCAGACCTGAAAGAGCAAGTCTTTGAAGCCAGGGACCTCGAGCCAACCTGTCTAAAAAAAGAACCGATTTGATTTGGTAGGGGGAGCGTCTTCCCCCATGTCAAAAATCAAAGGGGTATGATCAGAACCCAGCATGGTCTCTGCTCTGAGAGTTGATAAAGGGGAAATCGCATCCCAGGTGGCCGACACGCAGACCCGGTCCAGAACGCATCTGATCGGGTTGCGCTACTTGTTTGACCAAGTGAAGTTCGCCCCCGGGCGTTCAATTTCCTGAAGGGCTAGCCCTGTGATCCACTCGTTAAAGAGATGAACCATTGGCTAGTTGATGTTGGCGTTGTTTTTATCTCTATGCCCTCTAATGAGATTGAAATCACCACTGATTATGATCGGAACGCGACAGGCCCTGATCTTCCTCTCGAGATCTTCGAGAAAGGAGACCGAACAGCTATGGTCGGCAGGGCCATAAACTCCAACAAATTCAAACATCGCTTTGGAAGCACGGTGGAGGATTGTGGCACTAATGAAGAATTCACCTTGATCAATGCGTCCAACCTCCAGGGTGCTGTTTCGCACGCCAAGGAGGAGGCCACCAGAGTGCCCTACTGCTGGTAGCCAGTGCCAAAAAAATCTGTCTCCGCTTTCAAGGTTGTGTAGCTCCTGATCAGTAAAGCTTTGATTAAACGTTTCTTGAAGGAAAACAATGTCCAAGTTCTCCTTTCTCATGCAATCTTTGATTTGGGTGCGACGGCTGCTCTGGCCAAAGCCCCGGATATTCCAACCCCCAGCCCTCATTGGATCACAAGGTTGGTCATCTGTGCTAGGCGGGCAGGAGTGGCACGGAGTGCTGGTTTTTCTCTAATCAGATGTGTTGGTTTGGCTTTTTTCTGTTTTTGGCGCAACAACTCAGCCTCTTTGAGTTGCAGGGCATCATGGATGGCTGGAGGGGCTGACACCACACTGGTGCCACCCTCCCCCTCCGTGTGTACCTGCTCAATTGTAGCGGCTGCTTTGGCAAGGTTTGCTTGGGCTAATTCCTTGGCACGAATTAAAGAGAGAACTTCCACCGGAGGAACCAAAGAAGAGGGCAGAAAAACCAAACCACAATCAGCAGCAACAGTGAATAAATACGAATTGGGGATTTTAGAGAGAGGCAAAAAGCTTTCATCTGGAGGGGAACAGAGAGGCGTACCCGATCCATCCTTATCAGCACCACGGCGGACGACCTTCTGGAGCACCGATTCGGCCTCCTTGCCCTTGCCGCGAGCTGAGCGGCGAGTTGAGGAGGACGGCATCGTTGTTGAGGAAGCAGTGCCGTTCTTGGACTTGGCGACCTTGGGGGTAACTTCCAGAGTAGCGACCGAAGAGGTAGCATCCGACGAGCTGATGATTTTGTTACTCTTGAGTTTAGCACTACGCATAGCCAGAGTCTCATTATCGAATTCCCAGTCAGTGGGACTCTCCCATCCAACTTCTGCACGGTCCTCCGCTGACATCTTATCCGCCTTGCAGGGGAGAAATGCGGCAGCTTAACGCGCTCGCCATCCTCAGAAGAGGAGTCCTCCAGGAGGGATGGCGAGGAGGGCGATGAGATCCTTGTCGGTCTAGCGGTTTTGGAGACCGGCGGAATGGTCTTGCTGATCATGGTGGCCTTTGGGAGGTTCGACCCGTATTCATTGAGCTTGGTGGTGGGGGCTAAACAAACCTTAATTCCAGGCTTCTTCCTGATCTTTTTTCCAGCCGACAGAGGGGTGGACACTCTAGAGCCCTGTAGTAGTGGAGGAACCGTAATAGGAAGGCTTGCTTGATTCATCGATGCCGAGACACTGGCAGAGGAACTTTTGCCAGGTGGCTTGGGGTCGTTAGCAGAGCTAATGTCCTTCCTCCGCTTCCAGTGCTCGTCATCTCCGGCCCCGTCCTCCCCCTCGGCATGATCCTGATGCGGGTCTGGTCTAGGAGGAGGAGGGGGAGGGAGACCCAAAGAGCTGCCAGCACGGCCCAGATCTGGAAAGATGCGGATTGGGAAGCCTTCCCCATTGATGAACAGCTTGATGGACGTGTTCAGCTTGGCCAGAGCAGGGGTGAACACCCTGGCCATCACATCCTCATCCTTAATCAGAGAGAACGCGTCCACCTGGATTGGTTTACCAACCATGACCAGGGCAGCCAGCAGTTTGTCCTCGAAGTGGAGCTGGGATGGGACGCCACGCAGGCGAATCCAGGTCGGTTTGAGGTCATCCACCGGAGCAGGTTCCTTGACATTCTCCACCACCACAACATTGATTTTACTGATGGGCAAGGTGAGGCCCGTAGCATTCTTGCACAGTTTCAGGCTGGAGCCGTTGGGGAAGATCACAGCAAACTCACCATCTCGCACTGAGGTGACTTGTCAGTTCCAATTTTCAACTATCAGCTTCTTCATTCCTGACTCAATGAGCTCCACCGAGGCCCTGGGATCTTGGGTGAGGGTCATGGCGGAGTTCTTGGACCATGTCCGTATTTCAGGAACAGGGTAGTCCATCGCGAAGAATTTGGCTCCCTCAATGGCAAAGCCGTAGCATCTAAGCTTAGGAGGCTTGTTTGCGATGGGGCACATCCCCGTCATGTGGCCTTTAACCATGCAGATGGTGCAGGAGGGGGGCAGAGTGCAGCCGGATTGGTAGTGGCCTGCATTCCCGCAGTTGTAGCACGTGATCTTCCCTTTGTCGTTGGGGGGTCGGTGTCCTGCGCACCCACTGGCGAGGTCCCGTAAGCCGAGTTCGGAGCCAAGGCCACCACTGGGTCCTGGGCTCGAGCACGCGGCTTTTGTGCCATTTGCTTTCGGCGGGGTGGGCGCTGCCCGCTCTGGGCATAGTCCCGCGACGCCGCGCCGGAGTCGAAGCGCCCGACATCGTAGGGGCGGCGCGGTGCGTTCAAGAGGGAAGCAAGACGCTCTTGCTCCCGCTCCCACTCGCGTCGTTGGTTCCTTTCACGTTCCCTCTCGTGCTTCTGGTGGAGGGAGATCTCGTAGGAGCGGTCCACCTCCTCGTCCAGATCAGAGAACGGCCTCTTGCCGGAGGCACGACCATCACCGCGATTGCGATCCCTGGGGCGAGGAGGGAGAGGTTGGTTGCTCGGGAGGTGGCGGTGGCGCAGATCTAGGTCTGAGGCCGGGTAGGAGGCGTGGGGGGGGGATGAGGGTTAGGGTTTCCTTCGGGATCCAGCGCGAGTTAAATACTCGCCCGGCATGCGAGCGGCGTTGGGTTGGGCCACGACTGTAACGGGGAGGCCGAGTAGAATGGGCCGAAAAGGCCGGAATGGCCTGTGAATTCTGTAGACACACGGTGGCCCGGTAGAGGGGATGGGGACGCGGATGGGGGGACCTGGGCTGCCACCCATTTCGGCCCAGATCGGCCCACTGCGATGGCCGAAGGAGCAGGATCCAGCTCCCCGGAGGGGAAGGCGGCGCCGCCGCACGCGCATCGCCGGGAGGGAGATGGAACCGGAATCGCAACGTTGCCCACATGAAAAGACGCCAAGGAGGGAACATCGGCAGCCACCGTCGCCAACGAGGAGCAGGGAAGGCTCAGGAAGTTCACCAGATCCACATCTGGGCTTCCTGAAACCCTAGCAGCGGTCGCCGATGTCGCCTCCGCTCTGGAGGCAAGGGGACGCAGGGACCGGCGGGGCCGTCCGCCCGGGGCAAAGGCCGACCTCTTGCCTCTAGCCGACACGGAGTCATGGAGGGCTTTGAGAACGAAATCCTCCAGCAACACTTGTGAAGGTCTCGGAGGGGGGGGGGGAGGCGACGCTCGCTGATTCATCCCGCTCGAGCTCGGCGAACTCATCGTCGGAGACCTCGTCGGACAGCGCCCAGAAGCAAGAGCCAAGGGGAGGGAGGGGGGAGCATGGGGACAGCGGCGGCACGGAGCTCCGGGAGGGCACGCACTGCGTCGTCCCGGAGTCGCCCGTCGAGTCACCAGAGCACGACATCCTCTCTTTGTCAGTTAGCACTCACTCCTTTGCGCGCTAGCTGTCTATTGGTTCCAATGTGAACTTAAACCAGATCCACTGCAAAAGGTTGCATCTTCTGGTATCCCTTTTCCTCCTTATCTGTTTTTCAAGGGAAGATGCCAGCTTCTGTAATGATGATTACTTGGTTAGCCAATACCAGAAAACTAAGATATGTGCCAGATATTTATGGTCCTTGAGAGCAGAATACCAATAGGAAAACGTATGCAGTTTTTTCATCCTAGAATGCAACTTATATTTTCTCTGATGGCATACTGACGTACGATGATGAAATATTTTGTCTCTCGGGCACACATACAAACAACAAAGGTGGCGCTTTGGTGGAGACCAAATAAGCAAACAGAAACAAAACAGCTTAACTGAGATGAACAACTAAGCCTCAGAATCCGGCATAAGTTCAAAGATTCCAAACAGTTCTTACTTCGGCGGTGCCACCGCAAAAATCAAGTTTAGAGACTGACAATAGCGAGTTATGACTGATAAGGTTTATATTGCTCCCAATATTTATCTTTGACAGAGTCACATGCCCTTCATATCCAAGAACCATCCATCTATATATACTCAACTCTTATACCTGGGTCTTTTATTTGTTTTGTTTTCAGAACTGATCTTTAAGACCTTAAACAGGACCCTCGACTTTTGCTATTCCAGCTGATATTGACAAACTCAACTCTACGGTTTCTTATGTGTATAACAAGCTGGAGCAACAAAACGTGGTATTCAGAATTGAACTCGTGCACAATTTTGAATATACCATTGCTGTTCATGATGAAATACTCTATAAATAAAGGCACAGACTACATCATTGCTAAATGTATTCACATGTAACGACTCAATGTTTCCTATATATCGTGCAGTATTTGATACGATTGGTATGTCAGATAGTGCTTTGAGAAGAAATGATCAACATGACACCCATAAGAGCAAGTACAATAAGGTCCAGTCAGCCGGCTATAAGGCTTAAAATAATATATTTATGCTTACATGGAGAAAAGAGAATAAGAGAGAGAATGGAAGCGGGCTCTCATATAAGAGCCAGCTGCAGCACGTGCTCCTAGGCGACTTGTGAGAGTGAGAGGTGAGCCACCTATCAATAAAGTAGTACATATTTACAGACAACTATTATACTTGTTAGCTATTATGTTGGCTATATATCATATGACACTATCTTATAGCCAACAGCCGGCTATATTATTGTCCTTGCTCTAAGTTCCATGATCTGTGCACATTGGAATCCCTTGTACTAAAATGGTAAACTGATCAGGTCTATTCCTGTGGTACTTCAACTGTTCAATTCTCAAGTGGGACATTTCTTTGTATTCCTGCTTGAAATAAAATGGAGATGCAATCAGTAAATATTTCAGTTTAAGATCAAAGCTGAATAGTCACAAATGATACATCTTTCAGCCAGACCTAAGGCTGGTGCCAGTGCATCACTGGCTATAGCCCGTGATAGTGATGCCACGTCAGCTTTTTCCTCCACTCTCACCCCACGGTGCCAGTGCACGGGCTATAGTGGCAGCTCTCACTTCTCTCTCCTCCACATCAGCATTTCTTTTTCAGATTAAGTTATTTCACTCGCTTTTGTTTAGACATTTAAAATAATGCAAGAAAATAATTTTATTGAATTAAAAATGTTACCGATTACATAATAATTAATAAAATTGCATAATAAATTGAAAAAATTACATAATAAATTGAAAAAATTACATAATAAATTGAAAAAATTACATAATCTAGGCATTACTTTTTGCCCACACATGCTCAATCAAATCTTGCTGGTGCTGTGTATACATCGGTGAGTCCCTCATTTCGGTGTCCATCTGAATCTTGGCTGCTAGGCTTGGCGGTGCATTGTTGTGTATCGCCGGGCCGACATTGGAATCAACTGTCTCATATATGTGGTCCAAATTGGTACCACGCTCATCGTCGATGATCATGTTGTGCAGAATGACACATGCACGCATGATCATCCCAAGAGTACGCTTCGAGTAGGAGCGCCCGGGAACTGCTATAATGTTGAACCGAGATTTGAGCACTCCAATGTTGAACCGAGACTGAGCATCGCCTCCTCATACTCCGCCTCGAATGCATCGATCATATCACCCTCCATTCCTTCGCTCGAATTGCTGCTGGACGAAGACATGGCGTCGAGAGGAGTGGAAATGGAGAGTGGAAATGGAGATGAAGTGGGGTGTGAACTGAGTGAGGGGGTGGGGGGGTATTTATAGGGGGTTGGGGATGAAATTTGGAATTTTTAGACATTTTTTTCGAATTTTTGGAGGCTGCAACGGATACTTCAACGGCTAGCTGATGTGGACGAATCACAGCTCGCCACGTCAGCTAGCCGTTGCGGCTACCGCCTCCCTACCGCCCGCCTCCCGCCCCCCTCTCGCCCGCCTCCCGCCCCCTCTCGCCCGCCTCCCGCCCGACTCCCGCCCCGCCATCGCGTCGCCTCCCTACCGCCCCACTCCCGCCGCCCTCTCGCCGCCAACGCGGGCGATAGCGGGGCGGTAGCGCCCGCTACCACCGGGCGATGGAACCATCGCCCCCCGCTGCCGTCCCGCCTCCCTACCGCCCGCCTCCCGCCCCGACGCGGGCGGTACCGCCCCCACTCCCGCCCGCGTTGGCACCAGCCTAAGAGTTAAATGTGAAATCAAGATCCGATGATTAGGAAAACATACCTAGAACTTTCCCGCAAAAATAAGAAAAAAGAAAACACACCAAGAATTTACTAGAAATTTTAAATGATAGACAAGATAGCAACACTAAATTCCTGTGCCAACTATCAAATGTTCACAGCTGATCGAATAACCAAAACAAAAGTACTTTCGTATCAAAGTCGTGATACTTAATTTTAAAACACATGTCAATTAACTGACACGCTTTACAAAACACGAACCTTATGAAGCAGATACACGACATAAAAGGAAATGAAGCAAAGGAATGAAAAGTGCACCCAAAGCCTGCCATTAAAAGAGAATTACATCAGTTACCAGATTAGCACCAATTTCAGTTGACAGGCAATAGCAGAGTCAGCGTCATATGAATTGTTTGTAACGTCCTTGTACTACATTTGAACTGTAAACATCTACGTGCTTCCACCTGCATCACTCATGGAAGACTACATACCAAATCAAGACCTAGAGCTGGATCATTTAACAGTTCAAGTTGTTATAACTACAAATATATACACTTTTGGGCACAATTTCAACATACTTGTGAACCACCACAATGTTTGATCGAATATTGTAATGAATACCAGCAAGGTGAAATTGAGAAGTGCAGATCAAACCTGTTGGAGCCCTTTGTGACGTTGGACACCGTAAAAAGCTCCATCGAATTTGACCATCCGATGCCGGACGGGCCTTTGCTGGTATAATTTACGGGCGCAAGGATCGACACTCCGACGACTGAGCAGACACTGAAACATCTGATCCTGCATTTTTCAAATCTCGAGCACCATGTCAATCGTGTCAGAGATACCAATTTATTTGCATTCAGAAAACAGGGCGGTAAATTGGTGGATGCGCACGCGCACGCACCCGAACTTGAAGAGGCGGATGACGGCGAGGGTGTCGAGGCCGTGGCGCCGCAGCACGTCGTCCTCGGAGAGCCGGAACGCCGCCCCGATCCACCGGAACGACGGGGACAGCAGCCCCGTGCCGAGCGGCAATAGGCCTCCGCCCCCGCCGTCCGTTGCCATCCGGCGCGGAAGGTAGACGGGCGCGTTCCCGGGCTGCTTCTTGAGCATGGAGAAGAGTGACAGCGCCACCAACGCCAGCCCCAGGTTGATCGCCGCCGACACCAGCAACCCCTCCGCGTCCATGCCGTGCGCCGCCCAATCAACCCCAGACAACGAGGGCACCATACTAAAATACGGAAAGTAGTAGTGGCTCCCGAGCTCTAGTGCTCCTGCTAGGTAAATCCCGATGTGGCCAACAGTGTATCCCATAAACCTGTGAAATATCAGTTTCAAATCCTTAATATTATGAGCTACACAAAAATGACAAATCTGATAAAATTTGGTGATTTGAAAATATGCATACTCAAATCTAAACTTTTGTCATTTTTGTGCAGAACGGTATACAGAGTATTTGAAGTTGATTTTTTTACAGGTTTGTGGAATACACCATTAGCTACGTCTGTGATTTTTTTTTTTCACATTTATTGAGAACTCGCAAATATGATTTTCGAATTTTTTAAAACACTAGAATCACTGGTGACCGGGAGCACAAAATCTCCTCTCCATATGTTAGAGATGCTCTCAGAGATTGAGCGCGAACCAACTGTCTCGTCCTGATCATTGGTTGGAGACGCAAGCCAACGCTGAGAAAAGCAGACTCAAAAGCGGAGGGGCTTGTCCATGCCACAGAGGAAATCGGCTCCACTGATTGGCCATTTTAAACTCAACACCACTTTCCTTGGCGCCCTGGACTGGCGGGCCCCACAGAATCGTGCAGAGGCCAGCTAGCTGTCCACCACCGGGTTGACCACAGTCCGGCGCAGCTTCTCTGCACGCCGACGCGATGATGCCTGACCACCGGAACTCCTCCGTGACTGCCCAGCCCACCGCCGTCCGAGTTGAGAACAGTACGTGCTCAGAGCGCCAACGAAATCATCATCTCATCATGCTGTTTATGATGGCATTATGGTACAACAAGCCATGAGAACAAAATTATACTGTATAAACAAACAGACTAGCTTCTGGGGAGCAGCCTGCCGGACGCATCCATGGCGGTGCATGTATAATGGCATGGTCTGAGCTGCCTTGTGCGTTCCCCTCGGTTTTGTCAAGCTAGCTAGGTCTCCTTGCAGTACTACTCGATCGTGGAGCGAGCATGATGTTAATTCTAGTTTGCATGCATGAGCGTGACCGCCCAGAGGAAGATGTAGTACGTGGTGAGAAGGCCAATATTGTCCACAGGCGTCGCATGTGATCTCATATACATGCATCTTCCATCTGTACAACATACACTAGTACTTAATCAACAATCACAATATAATACAGACTGGTCAAGGTGACAGCAACATCACTACGCTATGCTCGTGCATAATTAGCTTACCATATTAGAAAAGAAGGCTGACGTCGTGTGGAACTTATGTGAATATTTAATCTATGAACGAATCGTTGATTTTTAAAGGAGGGACGACCAAAAACAAGTGTAAATTGTAAAACCACGCGGTGAATACTTTACCTAGCTACTGCAGTCTAGATAAGCTTCGGTGCTATGCCTATGCATAATTAATTAGCTTTTCAAGTACTAACACAATTGTTATAAAAAAACACTCATATCACCAACCTTATGTGGATATGTAAAGTTGTGAACTACTGACATACTATGGTGTGGTAGCTCTCGAGCCGGCCGGGTGCTCTAACGGTTGGCCCGCTTCCTCCCGTCCTTGGAGACGTACGGGGCCAGCACAGCCTGCCGCTCTGCTCCCAGCATGACATGGAAGCTCTGAATCTTTCCATTCCCGTGTTTCTGAGAAACCTGGCACTAGTAGAAAAATAGGCTTTTGTCCCGGTTGGTTTGGGCCATTGGTCCCGGTTCCCCAACCGGGACGAATCAATCGGGACGAATGCTCGTCCCGGTTGGGACACCAACCGGGACGAATGGGGGGGGCACGTGGCCCGGCCACAGGCAGCAGGGGCGGAGGCTTTCGTCCCGGTTCGTATTACGAACCGGGACGAAAGCCCCAGGGCTTTCGTCCCGGTTCGTAATACGAACCGGGACGAAAGCCCCAGGGCTTTCGTCCCGGTTCGTAATACGAACCGGGACGATTGTCCCGTCAGATTTTACTTTTTTCCAAAAATTTCAGAAAATTGTTTAAATTTATAAAATAATAATGCTTATTCTATAATTCATAAAAATATGAATAAAATACCAAAATGTTCAGAAAAATAAGACCTATTTAATTATGAAAAATGCATGCATGTTTAAAAAACTTAAATTAAATATTTCTTAGAACTACAAAAATGGCACTACTAGTTAAATAAGAGGAACCACTATTACACATCATCGCCACGAATATATATATTACACACATCTCATTCGTCGTCCTACATATATACATCTCTTTTACACTCTCCCTATTTAATTTCAATCTTAGAGTAGAATTCTCCTTTCGGATCTAGGACCTCTGCAAGTAAGAATCCGGCAAATTCCTCTTGAATTGCTCGTATGCGATCGTGTGGTAGAAGGCCATCCCGCATCCGTTCGATCTAATTAAAAAAGGGTCAATATATATGAATGAAAGTAAACAGAATTGATGGCAATAAACTAAAATTATGAATATTGCATACGCACTTTAAGTTGTTCTAAGATTCTGCCCTTCTCACAGCACGTCTGACGAATGAACTCGCAGACGTAGTATCCACATAAATGATTCCCGCTTCCCTGGCTCAAGCACTTTACGGGAACAGAGTTCGATCAAAAATGGTAATGGTATTGAAATAGAATCAAAGAGATGCGCGGATCTAGATAGTAGTACTTACATTTATTGGTTGAAATGTAAGCTCCTCCGCCCATTCACCCCTAGCCCTGGCGGTGAATCGTTTCCAAGCCCTGCCCGGCAAAGAAAATGAATAAAGGAGTTATATATTAATTACTTGCTATCAGTAAATGAACGGAAAGTTGCCGATAATGCCATAATGATTGAAATTACCTCTGGAGGCATTCCTGCATGTCCGCCCACTTCTCAAGGGGTTTATGTAAGGAGTCCATGACTTGTACTACTCCTTTGTCAGGCATAATGATTAGCAGAATAAAGTGGAAGCTGCGCACGCATAAGTCATCAATTATACACTTAACATCGAGAAATTAAGCGAAATAAAATATGTAGAAGACAGTAACACTTACTTGAAGTTGTAAGGAAATAATATTTCTCTTTTGACTTCGTTGAACCGTAACGCATTTACCAAGTTATTCTCGGTATCGTCGTAAAAATCAAGGAGACTGTTTTCATGAACGGTATTTGGATCAACGAACCCAATATCATAGATTTGTCCTCTTTTGCATTCGAGAATCTTCATTCTGCATAATTAATATAGTGATAAGTAAGATAATTATAAATGCAATGAACGAGGTGAGCTAGGTAGAGACTTAACTACAGAAATAATACTTACAGACAATAGGCGCTGATGATAGCTTGTCAAGGGCTTCTTGTTGGTATAACTGAAATAATTCAGAAAATTCAATCATTACGTGGTCATCTCCATGCCCGTAATGCTCGTTCTTATATCCCACGTAGATCAATTTTCCCCTTTCTTTGAGGCTGCCATGTACCAACTATGCAATCTTCGCATTTTTGTTGGTAGATCTTTGACATGAGATTTGACGAGAGGATGCCCGTGCCGGTATTGGTATTTTGGAACTCTAGGAATTTCGTGGAATTGTAATTGGTCTAAGTACTGAGCAATAGACAAGCCGTGAGCAGCGGCTACTTCTCCGTACATTGCAACAAACTCAGGATCGATGCCGACCGCAGGTTTGCTCGACCCCACCTTGGTATCGGAAAACACTTTGAGCGGGGGGCACGATTGTTTTTGCTGTTCTCCTAGCTGGGGAACTGTCTTCCGGCTTGCACTAATACTCTTCGACCGCTGTTTATTTGCCCGAACCGACTTGAGAATAGAGCGGTCATAGTCTGGTGTCAGCTTTGGCGGGGGTTGGGCTAGATTTTTCAGCATTTCACGACAACGGCATGTTTCTTCTGGGGTGTCGGGGAACTCTGGCGCTTTCGCCTTCTTTGCCTTCAAGTTAGCAAACCACTTATCCGTTTCCCTTTTGCGATCGCCTTATTTTCCTCCACCGTATAGTCATAAGGTCTCTTGGCAAGATTCTTATGAGGTACTTTTGGGAGGGGTGACCTTGAACGTTTCGGTGATCGGTTTTTATCAAACCCCAGAGTACCCACACGTGGCGCCGGAGAAGACTTACGCGGCGGCGGAGACGACTGACGCGGCGGCGAAGACGGCTGCTCTGGAGACTGGTGAGGCGGCGGAGACGGCGCCTGAGGCGGCGGCGGTGGAGAGTGGTGAGGCGGCGGAGACGGCGCCTGAGGCGGCGGCGGTGGAGAGTGGTGAGGCGGCGGAGACGGCGCCTGAGGCGGTGGGAGTGGTGAGGCGGCGGCGGGTGGAGAGTGGTGAGGCGGCGGTGGAGAGTGGTGAGGCGGCGGAGGCGGTGGAGAGTGGTGAGGCGGTGGAGGCAGCCAGTTTGGAAGCACGATGAATTCCTTTGGCCATAGAATAGTCCCTTTCTTGGCTTCTCCAAGTTCAACCACCTCCCCATCTTCACCTGCAGGGTGTTCCAGCTTCAGCTCCTCAAATCCTTTACTAACTTCATCGACCCCGACAATAGCGTAGCCATGAGGAACCGGGGAGCAATGGAAGTTGGTGTAGGTCCAATTGGTACGGCATAAGCCTAAAATCATAAATAAATATGAAGCCTAAGCATAAGGAACGTGGTTTTACATCTGAAGCCTCATATGTCAAAGCCATTAGTCAGCAAAAAGAGTGCCTATAAGAACGAAGTAGAAATAAATGCATTGTTCTTGCATTTACCCTTGGTTCTATAGACAGTCTTCTTGCAAGCATAATGGACTATTCTAATCATCGGCTTGCATTAAGAACAGCAAAATCAGCTACCACTAAATCATTCCAAATTGACTTAGCAAATTTTTCTAATAACATTTCTAATAAATTTCTAACACTAAATTTCCTAACACTAAATTTCTAACACTAAATCGTCGATGACCTAGCTCATCGATTTCATCCCCCGCAACACGGTAAAAATGTCGCGGTAAAACACTCCTCACTAGTAAATTAACCTAGCTAACAAAATTAACCTAACTAATAAAAATTGCTAATAAATCTAACTAGTTAACCTAACTAATTAACCTAGCTAATAAATTAACCTAGCTAATTAACCTAACTAGTAAATTGCTAACAAAATTAACCTAGCTAACAAAATTAACCTAACTAAGAAAAATTGCTAATAAATCTAACTAGTTAACCTAACTAATTAGCCTAACTAATAAATTAACCTAGCTAATTAACAAAAAATGCTAATAAAATTGCTAACAAAATTAACCTAGCTAATAAATTGCTAACAAAATTATGCTAACAAAATTAACCTAGCTAAATAAAATTGCTAACAAAAAATATTTGCTAAGAGGGGAGATTCGGGTGGTGGTCTAACATTCTAAAATTCTAAAAATTCTAAAATTCTACTATGTGAATAACAAAAAAAAAAAGATGAGCCTCACCTTGCTACGGCCGGAGGAGGAGCTCGGGCGGAGGAGGGCGGCGTCGAGGCGGAGCGGAGGGCGAGGAGGAGAACAGCGGCGGACGGAGGAGCTCGGGCGAGCGGCAGCGGGCGGAGGAGCTGGGGCACGTGGCGGCCGGAGGAGGAGAACGGCAGCGGGAGGAGGAGCTCGGGCGAGCGGCCGGGGAGCGGAGCGGCGATGCGGGAGGAGAGCACGGCAATGGAGTGCGGCGGCGCGGCGATGCGGGAGGAGTGGCGCGGTGCGGGAGGAGCGGCGCGGCGCGGTGGTACCCCGTGGAAGAGGAGGTCGAGCAGCGGGGAGTCGGGGACGGCGTCACGGTGGGCGGCGGAGGGCGGCCGGCGGCTGGCTCGGGCGGACGGCGGCGCGGGAATTTTCGGCAGCCTGACGGCGTCGGATCGATTCCTGCGCGCTGGTCCTTAGGCGAAATGAGAAGTTGGGGAAGAAGAAGAGGCCGGCCGGCCAGATTTAAAGGTACGGGCCTTTCGGTGCACCGGAAGGTTCGGTGGGCACCAACCGGGACCAAAGGCCTAACCTTTCGTCCCGGTTCATGCCACCAACCGGGACGAAAGGTCCGGCACCGAACAGGCGCGCGAAAATACCCTTTGGTCCCGGTTCGTGGCATGAACCGGGACCAATGCCCTGAAAATTCAATTTTATTTCAAACTTTTCAGTTCTGAATGTTGTTCCCGCCTTTTTTATTCTTATTAAGGTGTTTGAATATGAATTTCAAATGGTTTCGAATTTGAAAAGACTTTCAACATGAAAAGTGTTTAAATTTGAATAAATAATTCAAAACCATTTTCTGTTTTCTATAATAATTATTCTATCTATACAAACTATTAACCATTTTGTCATTTTTTTAAGATTAGAGGTGAATTCATTTAAGTAAATTTTTTGGAATGTGAACTTAATTAATTCATTGAACTTATAAATTCAATATCTTTTGATCTGTTTATCAGAAAAATGCACATAATATATCAAATTGTTGATAAAAATGTAATCTATCTATTTATTTAATTTATATCTATTGAATTAATTTATATATATTGAATTAATTCATATCTATTGATTTAATTCATATCTCACTAAACAGTACATAATGGCAACAGTGGATCCTTCAGGTAATCGACCGGATACGGTACAGAATGACAACAGTGGATCTCATAAAAGATAACTGGAATGGTGATCACATACTCTGAAACTAACTTCGACGGTGTATTTGATACGGTACAGAATGACAACAGTGGATCAGTTGTCCTAACAATCTTAGTCATACTCCTGCCTAGGCCTATAATACTCGTACTCGTAGTCGCCGTCATCGTCGTCGTCGCTGTCATCGTACTCATACGGCGCTCGTGGCTCGAACCTCGACGGGTGAGCACCCCCGGACTGCATGTTAGGGTAGCGTAGGCGGGGGTTATCGCCAGCCATGATGTAGTTCATAACGCCCTGGAGAGTCCGGCCAGCCCACCACAGCTGACGGCCGGCCTCGTTGAAGTCCGAAGGAGGAGGGCCATTCCCCTCGTACCTGGCGAGCGCCCTCTCACGCCGATTGATGAAGAAGGCTTCCCAAGTCGGGCGGTAGTCGGGATGCCAGCCCGGATCCATCCGCTGCTCCGGTGTGAGCTCGAGGTAGTAGTGGTTCGTGATGGCCGCCCGGCGCGCCACACCTTGAGGGACAGGAGGGACCGGCACGCCTCCGGCGCTCAGCCTCCAGCCGGCGGGGACGCGGTAGCCGGGCGGGCAGGGGTAGTTCGAGGCGGAAAGCTCCTCCGCCTGACGGTAGGTTAGTACGGTGGAAGCCATGGAAGAGTGATGAGGTTGCAGATATGAGTTTAGATGTGATATATATAGTGAGAAATTGCGGGAAGACGAAGGCGGAAAGCGGTGGAAGAAGCACACGGATCGTGTGTTTCTTTCGAGCGCTTGTGAGCCGTTGGATCAGAAGCACACGGATCGTGTGTTTCCTTCGAGCGCTTGTGAGCTGTTGGATCAGGGCCTTTGGTCCCGGTTCGTGTTACCAACCGGGACTAAAGAAGCACACGGATCGTGTGTTTCTTTCAAGCGCTTGTGAGCCGTTGGATCAGGGGTGTGTTTCTTTAGAGCGCTTGTGAGCCGTTGGATCAGAAGCACACGGATCGTGTGTTTCCTTCGAGCGCTTGTGAGCTGTTGGATCAGGGCCTTTGGTCCCGGTTCGTGTTACCAACCGGGACTAAAGAAGCACACGGATCGTGTGTTTCTTTCAAGCGCTTGTGAGCCGTTGGATCAGGGGTGTGTTTCTTTAGAGCGCTTGTGAGCCGTTGGATCAGAAGCACACGGATCGTGTGTTTCCTTCGAGCGCTTGTGAGCTGTTGGATCAGGGCCTTTGGTCCCGGTTCGTGTTACCAACGCTCCTTTAGTCCCGGTTCAATCTACCAACCGGGACTAAAGATGAAGAGTTGCCCTGATCTTTTAGCTATAAATACCAAACATGATCGAGGAGGAGATGAAGAACAAGAGTACGGCAACAGCGGAGAAGAAGCTAGTCAAACTAGTCCGGAAGGCAAAGACCGAATACAAATCATTCGGATTCGCCTGCATACGTCCAACAGTGCATTTTATATGTAGGCACTCACGAGCCACTGTTGGGCTGTATGCAGGTGAAACCGTGTGTTTTGTTCTATATCTAGGAATCCTTCAGTTCAACGAGCGTCTATCTTTGCCACCGAACCCAATGGTTGGATTTAGCCTACCCGCTGGCATGTTCCCTAACACAAGCCCTCGGGTAGGTTGAATCCAACCACTGGATTAGGGTGACACAATGATGAATTGCCGAGGAGGTGGGAGTGGTGGTGGTGGAAGTGGTAGCCATGCCCCTCGGTCGGATCCAAGCAGCTCCAAGGCTCTCTGATGATCTACAACATTCCCAACACTTTTGGGACGGTCGTTAGATCATCAGAGAAGTCTTGGGGCTGTTTGGATCGAAGGTCGATTTGCTGCTCACGACGACGCGAGACGGATGCGCAAGCTTCCGGATGGACAAAACCAGTGTTGGATCAGCCACATGACCCTATATGCAAATCATTCGGATTCCCGTCATACAGCCCAACGGTGCATTTGATATGCAGGCACTCACGAGCCACCGTTGGGCTGTATGACGGGGAAACCGTGTGCATTTGATAAAAGGTTCAATACATTAATTATTACACATCACCAACAACATCCCTATCTAGTGTTCACTTGTTTCTTCGTGTGTGTCCCTTTCTTCTGATTACGCCGTAGCCATGGACAATCTTCATCAGGCAAGAGAACTGCAATGGCGATCACAGACTCTGAAACTAACTTCGACCGGTTCCTGAGCCGCGGGGTGCTGAGCCGCCGGCACTGCGAATCCAAAGAGAAGGAACCCTCACAGGGTCATAGCTCACATGAGAAGGAACCCTCTGAAGAAACGACCACCTACTATCATACTGCCTATCCAATAGATACATGTAGCGACGACATGCTCATCCTCCTCCCTGATACGGCGACGTACCTCCTCCTCGGGGGCCGGCTCCCTCTGCACCGAGCGTGGCCCACGCGACGGCCACCACAGAAGATCCGGGTCGACGATGTCACCCGTATTCCTCACCAAGCTGCGTGTCCCGGAAGGTAGCACCTCCCAGTGCCAGCCCGGTGGAGCCCAGTCCCGCACATCGCCCCTCTGGTCCAACATGGACATCGTCCCCGAGAACACCTTAGTCAAAAACACCTAAGTCAAAATTTTGTTACAATGGAAGAGTGATGAGGTTGCAGATGTGAGTTTAGATGTGATATGGCAATGGCGGCCAAGCCTACATATATATAGTGAGAAATTGCGTGAAGACGAAGGCGGGAAGCGGTGGAAGAAGCACACGGATCGTGTGTTTCCTTCGAGCGCTTGTGAGCCGTTGGATCAGAGTTGTGTTTCTTTCGAGTGCTTGTGAGCTGTTGGATCGTGTGCACACGGATCGTGTGTTTCTTTCAAGCACTTGTGAGCTGTTGGATCAGGGCCTTTAGTACCGGTTCGTGTTACCAACCGGGACCAAAGGGTCTTTCGCTATAGGCCTACCCTTTCGTCCCGGTTCGTGTTACCAACCGGGACTAAAGAAGCACACGGATACATAAGGACAACACAACGACGCTGTTGGAAACACAACTTCTCACCAGTTTTTGTCAACACTCATACATAAAAAGGTTTTGAGAACACTCATACATAAATTGTTTTATATACTATTACACTCATACTTAGATCATGATCGCTTCTTCGGCCGTAACCATGGAGTTTCTTCATTATGTAACGGGATGCTTGGGTCAGTTTTCACTGTGAATGGCGGAATTTCATCAAACTTATTATAGTCTGCTGACATGTCTGTCTTGTCCTCGACTCCCACGATGTTTCTTTTTCCTGAAAGAACTATGTGACGCTTTGGATCATCGTGTGCTGTATTTCTTTCCTTATCTTTTCTTTTTTTCGGTCTGGAGCTCATGTCCTTCACATAGAAAACCTGAGCCACATCATTGGCTAGGACGAATGGTTCGTCTCTGTACGCAAGATTCTTGAGATCCACTGTTGTCATTCCGTACAGCTGGTCTACCTTTACCCCTTCTCCTTTCATGTTGACCCAACTGCACCGAAACAAAGGGACCTTAAAAGTAGGCCCATAGTCAAGTTCCCATATCTCCTCTATGTAACCATAGTATGTGTCCTTTTGTCCATTCTCGTCTGTTGCATCAAAGCGAACACCACTGTTTTGGTTGGTACTCTTTTTATCTTGGGCAATCGTGTAAAATGTATTCCCATTTATCTCGTACCCTTGGAAAGTCAATACAGTCGAAGATGGTGACGCGGCCAATAAGTAGAGTTGATCTCCAACATCGGTGTCATTCATGAGATGTAATCGCAACCAACTGCCGAAAGTCTCCATGTGTTTTTGTTTAATCCAGGAGTCAGGCTTCCCTGGGTTTTTCGAGCGTACACTATTCTTGTGTACCTCGATATACGGAGCCACGGAGGTGGAACTTTGTAGAACTGTGTAGTGTGCTTGAGTAAAAGAATGCCCGTCCCTACATATCATTGCTTTCTTTTCTAGCGTGCCTTTTCCACTAAGTCTCCCCTCATGCCGCGATTCAGGAAGACCAATCGACTTAATGTCAGGAATAAAGTCAACACAAAACTCAATGACCTCCTCTGTTCCATAGCCTTTGGAGATGCTTCCTTCTGGCCTAGCACGGTTATGAACATATTTCTTCAAGACTCCCATGAACCTCTCGAAAGGGAACATATTGTGTAGAAATACAGGACCGAGAATTGCAATCTCGTCAACTAGGTGAACCAGGAGATGCGTCATAATATTGAAAAATGATGGGGGGAACACCAACTCAAAACTAACAAGACATTGGGCCACATCCTTCTGTAACCTTGTCAGACTTTCTGGATCGATTACCTTCTGAGATATTGCATTGAGAAATGCACATAACTTCACAATGGGTACTCGAACATTTTCCGATAGAAGCCCCCTCAATGCAATCGGAAGCAACTGCGTCATAATCACGTGGCAATCATGAGACTTCAGGTTTTGGAATTTTTTATCTGCCATATTTATTATTCCCTTTATATTTGACGAGAAGCCAGCCGGGACCTTGATACTGCTCAGGCACTCAAAAATATTTCCTTCTCTGCTTTCGTAAGAGCGTAGCTACTTAAGTAATGACGCCCTTTATCTGTATGCTTGTTGTTTGGGTCTTTCATACGCTGTTGGTCCTCCCTTGCTTCCGGTGTATCTTTTGTCTTCCCATACACGCCGAGGAAGCCTAGCAGGTTTACGCAAACATTCTTTGTCACGTGCATCACGTCGATTGAAGACCGGACCTCTAGGACTTTCCAATAGGGTAGCTCCCAAAATATAGATTTCTTCTTCCACATGGGCGCGTGTCCGGTAGCGACGTCTTTCGGAACAGAATGTCCGCCAGGACCCTTTCCAAAGATTACTTCTATGTACTTGACCATACCAAATATAACATCACCATCAGGGAGCTTAGGCTTCTTCCCGTGATCTGCCTCACCATTGAAATGCTTGCCTTTCTTTCTTACGGGGTGACTGCCTGGAAGAAATTGACGACACCCCAGGTACACGACCTTCTTATATTTTTCCAAATATGTACCTTTAGTCTTATCTAAACAGTGCGTGCATGCGTTGTATCCCTTGTTTGACTGTCCTGAAATGTTACTAAGAGCAGGCCAATCATTGATGGTTACGAACAGCAACGCTCGTAGGTCAAATTCCATCTGTTTGTGCTCATCCCACACACGTACACCTGGTATGGCCCACAACTGCAAAAGTTCATCAACTAATGGCCTTAGGTACACATCAATGTCGTTGCCGGGTTGCTTCGGGCCTTGGATGAGAACTGGCATCATAATGAACTTCCGCTTCATGCACAACCAAGGAGGAAGGTTGTAGATACATAGAGTCACGGGCCAGGTGCTGTGACTGCAGCTCTGCTCCCCAAAAGGATTCATGCCGTCTGTACTTAGACCAAACCATAAGTTCCTTGCTTCACCTGCAAAGTCCGGGAACTCTCTCTCGATTTTTCTCCATTGAGACCCATCGGCGGGGTGTCTCAACTTCCCGTCTTTCTTACGCTCTTCTTTGTGCCATCGCAACAACATGGCATGCTCTTTGTTTCTGAACAGACGTTTCAACCGTGGTATTATAGGAGCATACCACATAACCTTAGCAGGAATCTTCTTCCTGACGGGCTCGTCATCGCCCTCAACATCACCAGGATCATCTTGTCTGATCTTGTATCGCAGTGCATTGCATACCGGACATGCATCCAAATTCTCATACTCCTCACCGCGGTAAAGGATGCAGTCATTGATGCATGCATGTATCTTCTGCACATCTAATCCTAGAGGGCAGATAGCCTTCTTTGCTTCGTACGTAGTCTCGGGCAGTTCGTTATCCTTTGGAAGCTTCGGCTTCATTATTTTCAGTAACTTTTCAAATCCCTTGTCAGATAAACCAGTCTCTGCCTTCCATTTCAGCAATTCCAGTGTGGTACCGAGCTTTGTGCTGCCATCTTCGCAATTTGGGTACAACAACTTTTTGTGATCCTCTAGCATGGCCTCCAACTTCAGCTTCTCCTTTTCTGTATCGCATTCTCGTTGTACATCGGAAATGACCCGACCAAGACCATCAGCATGCTCATCTGGCGTCCGTTGTTCTTCACCACCTTCTTCTTCATTGTCTTCCATCGCAGTATCACCGTATTCTTCAGAGAACATACGATAGTTCTCATCATCATTTTCTTCTTCATCGTCTTCCATCATAACCCCTCTTTCTCCGTGCTTGGTCCAACAATTATAGCTGGGCATGAAACCTCTCCGAAGCAGGTGGCCTTGAATGGTTCTCGACGAAGAGTGCTCCTTAACGTTCCGACAGTCCACACATGGACAAGGTATAAAACCATCATATTTGTTTGCCTCAGCCACATGGATAAATTTATGCAGGCCTGTAATAAAATCAGAACTGCGTCGGTCGCCGTACATCCATCGCTGCCGTTCATCCATCTGCATATTATATAATTAAGTTTGTTAAATACAATTAGAATAACATATTGAATACTGAAATGACCACCGTACATCGACACATGCAATATTTCTGTATCAATTATAGATGAGAAGGATAAAGTTGCTAACCTCGGTCGAGGATATCATTTTGTGTGAAATTAAGTGTGGCTCGGGCATTTCATCGAACACATCTTGTGCGTGGCAAAGGAAAAAAAATCTAGCACCCACTTCCCACCAATCCGAGCAAAAAAATAACACAGCAGAGAAGAAGACGGAGGTTACGTACGTATATAGGCAGGAGAGGGTCATTCATCCCGGTTCGTGGCACGAACCGGGACCAAAGCTCGGGCATTCGTCCCGGTTCGTGCTACGAACCGGGACGAAAGCCTCGCGACAGCTTTGGTCCCGGTTCGTAGCACGAACCGGGACGAATAACCCCAACTGAACCGGGACGAATGCCTCACGGGGGCCTGGCAGCTCGAACCGGGACCAATGCTTGGCATTGGTCCCGGTTTATCAGTCAACCGGGATGAATGCAAATTCGGCTCTGTCCGAAAGGGTGTTTTTCTACTAGTGCTACTACCGTAGCAGATTCTCTCGAAAAAAAAAGCTCCTACTAGCTAGCTAGCTTCCTGCTACGGCCAGCAGCCAGAATCGAGCATATATCACTTGCTCCCAAATTGAAGTCGCAAGATTTCTCGCTCGTCTCCTCCTATGATGTTCTGGGTATGAAAATTAAAAAGGAAATATTAAAAAGTTATTTGCTATGATGACCACCAAGTTATATATCCATATTATTTTTCGTAGCAAGGCACGCGCATGTTTGCTTTAATAATAGAGTACAGCGCATGTTTGCTTTAATAATAGAGTACAGAAGAGTAAATAAAATAGAAAAATATTAAGAAAAAATGTTAATTTGTTCTCGCAGAATAGAGGGACGCCAATGACGGTGGGGAAATAAATTATGGTAGATGGCGGAGATGGAGAGAAAGAACGATACAACGGGGGTGGGGACGACAACGAAAACAGGCCCAGGAGTTTCCTCCAAGGAGCGTCGGCGGCGCCATCACAGTCGTCTCTCGACTTTGCCAATCTAATTCATGACAACCGACCGGATGTGATTTTCTGGATGTTTCATGGCAAAATCGAGCAATAATAAATACTAAAATGGAGAAACCACGATTTTTTTCCTTTGGACCAAAACATTTTACGGATTCGACTAATCCGTTGGTTTTATGTCACGAAACGACAAACCAAGCAAGCACCAAATTATGTTTTCTCTCTCGTTGCAACGCATGGTCATTTTGCTTGTACGAATACATATACACATTACGTAGGTACGCTAGAAGTTTTCATCGAAATAAACTTTGTATTTTGGACTAAACAAAAAGAGAATTTTCTGACAAAAAACCTACTATTTTTCCTTTATTGTGCCACAATTTGTTAGTGGGCCACCAGGACGTCGGGAAGACCCAGGCCTTTGGGCGGCGCTTGTTTCCAATACTATTATTTATAATGGGACGGGGTCTGAATCGAGTATAGAGGCAGGATGGGGGGATGGAGCGCGTGAACTGACCTGCGCGATTGCGCTTGGATTTCGGCATGGCGGAGGCTTGGATTCGTCCTCCTTCTCTGCTGTCTTGCGCGTGGCGGCGGGCGGTGCCTAGTGTTCTAGGGTTTTGAGAGGGACACCCTCATTTTCCAATCCGTGTGCAGTAAACGGCGTCGCAGGTGGGAGGCCCAGTAGTAAAGTAGGGCCCGTGGGCTGCGGGAGTTTGCCCGGAACACGGTGCGCAATTCTGCAAAACGCATCCGACGGTAGAGGCCATCCAATCCATAGGGCTATCTATATAAACAGCGGCTGCCTCGTCTTCTTCGCCGCCGCCGACGCCGCCGCAACAACCACCACCCCTCCTCGTCTTCTTCGCCGCCGCCGACGCCGCCGCAACAACCACCACCCCTCCTCGTCTTCTTCGCCGCCAAAAGGAAAAGATGCTCTACGAAACCATCCACTCCCATGCCCAAATCCAATCCCTGCTGGCCCGCTCCGATGAGCTGGCCCGCTCCGATAAGCACATGCTTGTGGATCTTGTCTCTCTGGAGTCCGTGCGCATGGCGGTCGAGTCGTATGCACTCCTCCGCCCGCTGATGGAGTCGAGGTCCTGGGTATGCCCCGCGCTGGATCTCCTCTCGGTCGTGGCAGGCTTGGAGCTGGAACTCCACAAGCTCGAGCATGATCTGTTACCCCAGATCATGGATCAGGAGGCCAAGCTGGAACGGGGCGTCCTGGAAGCCCTCCTACTCATGAAGAACTCAGCAGTTACGCTCTTACATCTGGAGAAGGCCTTTAAGGAAGCCTTGGGCGGATTGCTTGACGAGGATCTGGTCTCACCCCAAGTCCGAAAGCTGAGCATATTTCTAAAGGATACTGCTGTTAATGTACTGGAAGGTAAGTACAACATTTTCTTGCTTCGGCAGGAGCGTGTCCCGTGGCTGGTCCAGCGGGTCACCGATCTGTTGGCGACCCGGGTTCGTTTCTCTGATGATTCTGAGGAGTAGACTATCAGCTGTTTCTTGCCAGCTCGTGACTGTTGTGATAGTATTTCTTAGGGGCGTGGCAAACAGCTTAGAACTGTAGGGGTAGCTCTCAAATGTTGCCATGTATTTCTTGGACCCTTTATGTTTGGATGATATTATGGATTTTAAATAAGGAAAAGTTCAAAACAAACCTTGAAATTGTAGAGGACAGCTAAATCAAACCCCAAAATCATAATCCCTGAAATCGTCACACTGAAATCAGTGATCCCAGTCTAAAACGAACCTTCGGCAGTATCCAAACGCTGGGATTGTCGAGTAATCCTGAGATTCGGGATTTGCTGACTAGAAGCCTGTTCGGACGCATGCCTGGGATGAAAGAAATAGGCACAGTCCAGCGAGGCCCAGTCCAGCGCGTGGACACCAACGACACCATCTCACCAAGGACACCAACGCGCAGCCCACCAAGGACAGGAACTCGCAGTGGAGGCGCGTCTGCTCGCATTCTTCTCTGTTGCGACGCCAATGGCGACCGACGGATGATCGGCGGCAGCGGCGACAATCGTGACGACGCGAGTACGAGCGGCGGCGAAGGTAATTTCTCCAACCTCCTCCTCCTTCGATAGCCGTATTTTGGGATCTCCTCGCGGTATTAGGGTTAGGGTTCTTGGCGGTAATTTTGGGGGTTTCTGGATGCTGGTGAAGGTCGGATTTTTGGCGATTTTTGTGCAATTTCGTCCTGTATATTGCTCGATTTTGTACTGGTGAGTGATATTCGTATGTTTATTTCAGTTATACCATGGATCCTAGTGAGATTCTGAACGTGAGATTTCACGTGGGAGGCGAGTTCATCAGCATTGGGCCTAATTTCAACTACGTTGGAGGAGATGAAGAGATGTCTGAGATTGAGAGGGACAAGTTATCTTTGCAGGAACTTAAAGGGTTTCTTAGAGATCATGTGGAGGTCAAGGATTTGATGAAGATCTATTTTCTCATTCCTGGGAAACAAATGCCCGATGATCTGATCAGCAAAAGGGATTAATAAATGCCATGAAGGACTACCTCCCAAAGGCAGAGCATAGAATGTGTGCTAGGCATATCTATGCCCAACTGGAGAAAGAAGCACAGGGCACATGAGTGGCAGAAAAAATTCTGGGCTTTTGCTAAGGCATCTAACAAGCAAGATTCCAATTACTACAAAGCAAAACTAGCACAAGAAACGCCTGATGGGGTAAAGGACATGATGAAAACTGATCCAGAGCATTGATGCAGAGCATTCTTTCCACTTGGTTCAGTTTGTGAGTCTGTCGACAACTTGTGTGAGTCCTTTAATCATGCCATAATGGCAAAGATGGTTTCGAAGTTTCCCTACTAACAGGAAGGAAAAGGCAATACACTGTCAGCCTTGAGAAGAGGACATGCTCTTGTGGATACTTTCAGCTATCAGGCCTACCATGTTCGCATGCTATCACAGCCATTTACAAGTGTGGGAGGGTACTAGATGATTACATTGATCCTTGCTACTCAGTCGAAGTCTTCAACAAAATTTATGACCATTGTTTGCAGCCTGTAGAGGGTGAGGAATTATGGCCAGTATCTGAAAAGCCTAGACCGCAAGCTCCAGGATATGTCAAGATGCCAGGAAGGCCTAAGAATGCAAGAAAACGAGAAGAAACTGAGAAACCAAAGTCCACCACAAGGATGAGCAAGCACGGCACAGTGATTGTATGCTCAATGTGTGGCAATACTGGGCACAACAAGTCTAGCTGTTTGAAAAATCCAGAGATAGGCAAGAAGAGGAATGCACATCTTCAGAAAACAACCAGGAAAAGGAAGGCAACACAGGTATTGTTACTGAACTTTAGTGATTGTATTGTACATGATTAGTTTTGATTTATGGAGTAATTTTAACTGAACTTGATTACATGCAGGAACCTGGGGCATCATCACAGGCTGCTACAGCACCTCCATCATCATCACAGGCTGGTGCAGCACCTCCACCGCCTGCAAGAACTACTGCAGCACCGCCACCACCTGGAGCTTCTCGTGCTACAGCACCTCCACGACATGCACGGACTGTTGCAGCACTGCCACCACCTGGAGCTTCTCGTCCCAGGTTCAAACCTCCCAGGAAGAATACTGCAGTGCCAAATGCTGGAGCTGGGTCAAGCAATGGTGCAAGGAGGAACAAAAGACCTGCAGCTTCTTCACTTCCAAGTTACCAGTACTTCACTGCAAGTGGCAACACCTAGATGCAGTGATTTGCATCTTCACTGTTATATATTATCTGTTTTTGTTGATCATGTTCTGAACTTTAGTGGCATTTGCATGATCAGGTTGTGTCTTGCAAACATTGTTAAAATGTTGCAAATCCTTTTGTTTCTACCCAGGTTCTGTCACGGTTGACTCTCAGCTTATGTTCAATGGTTAAGACAGTTTATGTCACAAACATGTCTATTATTTTGTTGCTGTCGATGTTCAAAATAAGTATATGTTGTTGTCTCTGTGATGATTATGTTGATGTCCAAACATATCTATTATTATGTTGCTGTCACAAACATATCTATACCTAATAATAAAAGCAATCAAGCTTCCGCGGTTTGGTTTGGTCCGTCATCGGAATTACCCCTCAAGTTGGTAAATAATTACCCACCTATGCCATCCGTAAGTGAAAAAAAAATTCATAGGTGATCGATGGTTTCGTACGTGTGTGATTCCTTCGCTCAGGAGTCAGAGTCAGCTGGACACCGTGTCCTACTCCTAATCGAATCGAGTTGTACAAGGACTTTAATGAGTCATTTCCTTTTCTTCATCCGTCCTCCATCGCTGATCGATCCGTTCGCTCGTGTGTCAATGTGGGCTGTTTTTATGTCCAAGAGTACAACCAATCAAGTGGGCCAGCGATAACCTAAGCGGGCCTTTTCGTTTGACACCACCGCGACCATCTCGAGCAACTACTCCTCAGACTTTATACAAACACTGCTCCGAAATGAACTGTGATTGACCACGGGCGCCCGTACATCTATCTATACCTACTTCAATACGGAGCAATAAAGGAAGAAATCAAATCCACGTCAACTGGACTTTGGGTTTGGCAGCTGCCTTTAAATAGGACGATCGATTGCTGTGCGTCAAATTGATCTAGGTTTACGAACCAAATCGAGAGTGGCGAGCTACCGGACACGCGAGCGGGATTCGACGAGACATCACAGTGGCGACCACGGCGGACGGAAGGGATTTGACGAGATATCGCGACGACGACCAGGACGGACGGAAGAACGGCGACAACTTCAAGATCACACACGATATGGTGACGCTCGCATACACCACATGACTGATGACGATTGCATCGATAACATCATCCACTCCCTAATGTCAAAAACACAATCCTCACGAAGGTCATCGAGTACAGCAACAGCAACATGCACGCCGCCACCAGAGGAACCAACTCCGTTGACGCCACCACGTCCGGCGAGCAGGACTTGAACAGTTTTGACTATAGATTATCAAAGTTGATAAGGCTAGAAGAGGGAGAAGGTGTCTCTCGCTCTGATGGCTGTCTCCCGCATCAGCGCGACGACATGATCCGCGGAACTGGCTTGGTCGCCCTCACGGCTGAGGACAACTCGGACCGTACAAGAGTTGTGGCTATGCGGGCGTGCCTGTTGAGCTGCTCCCACTGCCTCTGTACCGTCCCTCCGCTCCCTGTCGTGCGGCGAAGTCGCCATCTGCATGCTCGTCACCGGCTGCTCTGCCGTCATCCTGGAGCTCAGCTCGTACCCACCAGCTGAGGTGCAGAGCAACAACAAGAGCTTCATTCACAACGCCATGGCTTGAGTGCGTGGAACAGGCAGCTGCCTAACTTTGGAGCTCCATTGCATGCCAGTTGCTTGTGTATGTGTCCACGATGTTCTGTGCTATCTATTGAAGGTTGTTCAACGTCGGTCTGAATATTCAGACTTTGGTTTCGTTGAGCTGCCATGCTCAATGGCAAGCATGGGCTCGACATCTTGCGCTGACGACACTTCTCTACACTGTCATACTGACATGGCTTTTAACTACGCCGTGCCGATTCACAAAAAGTTGGAAAAAACTCACGCCATGTCGATGCAAAGCACAACCTTGAAGCTCAATGTGGTGTTGAGGTAATCATGTACACGAGAGAAAGATCAATGTTTTTTGTGCTGGCTAGATCTAAGAAAAAATGGTAATAAAAATAAAGATTCAAACTTAGTAGATCAAATCAAAAAATATTTCAATTGTTAATGATTTGGTTATATATATTTTTGTTCGTTATATGAATTATTATTATTTTCGGTTTGTGTTGACTATTGTATATATCTATTTGATAGTCACAAGAAATTAAATAAAACATACACATGTGAAATATAGAGCGTGAGGATTAGATAGTCGATCAGAATGTAGGTACAAGCAGGGTTTTGGATTTCGGCCGAGATATCTGAAATTTCGGCGAAATTCGGACATTTCGTGCCGGACCAGTATATGTATTTACCGGCCAAAAACTTTTGAAATTCAAGGAAATAAAATAAAATAATTGAAGTTCGTTTAAGTTTAAGATTTTGATTCTCTCATTTCAACCCAAATTTCACCGAAATGCGCGAATTTCGGACATTTCGCTCGGGACCGGTAAATTTTGCAAAACGAAATCCAAAACCTTGGGTACAAGCCAAAGCGACAATTTTATTTCAGTTAGGCTTGCTATTAGAAGAAAAGCCGCTCCTTGTGCTCTGCTCTAGGAGATAATGACGAAAGAGCGAACCGGGGCTGGGGTTAAGCGGGTTGATCGATTCTAGGATCGAGTATTTTATGCGACACGATATTGTGACATGCCAAAATAAAAATCAAACCGTAGCAACGCACGGGCACTTTTGCTAGTCTATTATTATGTTGCTGTTAGCATTGCAAATGAAATCAAATACATTGACAAGAATTTTATTGGAACGGAGCATGAACTTGCCAGTAGTAAAATGCATATAATTCCACTGCCATTTCTCCTGCATAACGGGCAGTACCAGGGTACCAGTAAACTGCCGCAGCTTACAGCAGTTTCACAACTTACAGTAATCCTGGCCACGTCAGCTTTTTCTGGCCAAAACCCAATCAAGGTTCGTTTTAGACTGGGATTACTAATTTCAGTGTGACGATTTCAGGGATTATGATTTTGCGGTTTGATTTAGCTTTCCTCTACAACTTAAAGGTTTGTTTTGGACTTTTTCCTTTTTGAAACGTTTTATTTTTTTACTTGGGGTGGCATGTTCAGTAATATGTGCTTTGGTGGGAGGGCAAATCTGTCCAAAAAAGAGTGAAACCACAAGAAACCTTTTTTGCTTTATTATTAGGTATATAGATATAGATAATTGAGTAGCAGCCACTTCAGTCTGAGGCTAAAACTGTGAAAGGCACAAGTATTTTCTGGGGTGACTTGGCAAGTTCGCACCGCGACTCCCCTCCCCCCTCCCCCCTCACCCAAAGACCCGCACTCCCCTCCCCTCTTCGCGCCCCGCAGCCCCGTCCTCCGCGCCTCCAGGGCGCCTCTCCCTCCGGTCGCCGCCCTCCGCGCCGCCTCTCCTCACGCGCTCTCCAGTAAAAATCCTCCGCAGCCGCATCCTCCGCGCCGCCTGTCCCTCCGCGCCACCACGGCGTCTCTCTCTCCGGGCGCCGCCCTCGACGGTGGAAACGCGCGCTCATGGCCCGCGACGGAGCGCGTTGCCTCGTATCTCTGGAGCCAGAATTCGGTCCACGCCCTCTGCGACAAGTTCGGCGTCAACACGATGGTGTTCACCCCGATCCCCGCCGGCTCCCGACGCGCGTGCTCCATCTGCGTGTACGCGGAGGCCGGGATGCGCGTGCCGCTCGGCCCCTTCTTCTGCGAGGTGCTCTCCCCTCGCACTTCGATGTCGCCCCGAGCCAGCTGTCGCCCAACTGCTGGCGCATCTTGGCGGTCTTCCTCGCGCTCTCCCGCGCTGCCGGCATGCAGCCGCCGTCAGTCCCCGTGTTCCTGCACTTCTTCGCGCTGCGCGTGCTGTAGGTACTGCTTCTCGCCCAAGGACGCCGCCGGCATGCTCTTCACCGGGCTGCCGGATAAAATCAAGAGACGGAAGGAGGGCTTTTTCTTCCTCAAGTCGTCGGCGACCAAGAAATCCACTGCTCATCCGGTGCTCACCAACGAGGAGAAGAGCGCGGTGGCGAACCTGTTGCGTGTGTGTGGCGCCGCGCCAATTGATGTCCTGATTTACCTCAGCGAGGGTGATTTGGCCGCGGCAAGGATGACCCCTCGTGCGCCGAAACCACCTACACCATCGCGGAGGATGCGAGATACTGGCGCCAAAGGTAAAATGTCGTACACAATCCTTGATCTTTGAGCTTGACTCCCGGTGGAGCAAATGATTCACTACTGTGTCACTGTGAGCTAGGGATGGATCCGTCAACCTATGCCATGATGCACAACATGCGGGCAGAGAAGGCGGCCGCGGCGATGGTCGCCGTGAATAGTGAGCCCGGCTGAGCGACCCACAACACAAAGGAGGCCACTGGTGACGGGTGGGCGTCTGTCCCGCCGGGCTTCTCCACGCGCCAAAAACGAAAGCACGGTCGGGTGGGAGGCGGCGCGGCAGCTTAGCTAGCTGACATATCTAATTTTGATACAGGGTTATGGAAATTACTTAAGGACTTCAATGTCGCTGATTTGGACGTACCTATGAATAGGCAATCTAAATAAGCACATTGGTCTTACTTCGGTATGATTTTTTTTCCATATATATGTATATATATTCCATGAGTAATGGTTATGTTATAGATCTTGAGCTCTCCAAGTAGTAATTATTCTCTATATATTCCATGATGTATATATATTCCACCCGGGGAGCCTCCTTCCGCGCCGGCGACAGGGAAGATCTGTTTAGCAGGTCTGAACACCTGTTGCCTACTGGGAGTGTTGGTTGCCTTCATCATCCACCCAATGCTCATGTACATCTATGTCTATGAAAGCAACTTTTCCTGATTTTGGGAGTAGTTAGTAGTAACTGTTTGGTTGTGTATGTGTTGAGTAGAATCTTTGAAACATTATCATTGTTTTCATGGGTACACTGACATGCCATGTAGAGAGGAAGAACAGAAAAATGGACATGCTTACATTGACAAAGATGCCTGTTTATGCAGCGTTGTTGATTAATTTAGGAAGCAATTTGCTCATCTTGAAGAAAATGGTGGAAACGGCCTGGGATTCCTGTGGGGAAAAAAATACTCTGTACTCTTCATCATATTTATCTTTTTTGTATTATTTGCATGCTTGCATGGCCATAGTGGGAAATAACAGCACACAAAGAAAGGCCGCACATTGAAAAGCCTACATCTCCCGCACCTGTCACCTAATGATAAGGTTGTCACAATATAGCGCTATAGCCCTGGCAGTAAAGATGAACCAGATAGAAATGGGAATTCATTTAAATATTTAGGATGACAAAATGGGAATCATTTAATACGAATAGTTATAAGCATCCTAGATTAAATTGGGATATCAGGAAGCAAAACAAATAGCAAACAATTAATATTATTTTCCCTTAAACTTAACACTATCAGAAGAATGGTGTAAGTAAACTGAAATGGCTAACATTTTCCCATGAACTTTGTGCTATCAGAAGAATGATGTAAAGTGTTGTGAACTGATGCATAATCAATTATTCTCTATAATTCCAACAGAACCTGTGATGACACCTTTTTTATGCTGAGTTCCAAACTAATATCTTTAGTGTATCATTGCTTCTTCAGATTTGTTAGATTCTTGTACTTGTTTTCGTGTTCAGTTAAAAAATTGTGGCTCACACTTACACAGAACATGGGTGCTAGACAAGAGTTAGAAATGTCACCTAATTGCAATGTGGTTAATCTGATTCTACTATACTCAGTGATACAGTGCAAATGGTTGACATTAATGTGTCTCAATTCGAGTTAAGCTAGCTGACATATCTAATTTTGATACAGGGTTTTAGAAATTACTTAAGGACTTCAATGTTGCTGATTTGGACGTACCTATGAATTGGCAATCTAATTAAGTACATTGGTCTTACTTCGGTATGATTTTTTTTCCATATATATGTATATATATTCCATGAGTAATGGTTATGTTATAGATCTTGAGCTCTCCAAGTTTGATGTCATCGTGGTATTATTAGAAGACATATTAGATCTTGAGCTCTCCAAGTTCCATGCATGTAGCTGAACAACATGGCACAGATTATTTGAGTTATTTGGTTTTTTTGTTTCTCTCATCAATTTATCTCCCCTAACCTACCCTTGTTATTTAGGTCCTGGTTACAGTCTTCACCCTGCTCACAGTTTATTCACTTATAGTGTTCCTTACACTTAAATTTGTTTTGGAAAATTCAGTGACTATAGTCAAATTGTTCTGTAACTATTTGCATTATTAATGTATACTATTTGGTAATTGAGAGCAACAGTGTAACCCAATTTATTCTTTATGTAGGTTCAAGCTGTTGATGCAAACCCTTGATGAGTTTGGATCTCGCATAGCAAATTCAAAATCCCCAACAAGCCAAAGATGGCCTCCATTTGTCACTACACCTGAGAAGTGAGAATGAAGGGGAAGGCATTTAGTCAACACACAGTGCCACGACATGCCAGTTGCAACGGTCCAGTTGTTTGTGAAACACCTGTCTTGGGATGGATTCAAGTTCAGGAGGTCTCCAATTGCTTTGGGTTGTTCAGGTCAATTATGTGCATAGATACCATTGAGAGTAGGAGTTATAGCTGAGAAAGAGAGAAACCATGATCCAATTGTAGCTGTGTGAGGACATATTTGCTTACTTAGCAAATTTGATCTATGATATATATGTTGGCATTGCTATATATATGTTTATGCTCAGCATTGGCTACTTGAATTGATTGTCACCATTCAGATATTTGAACTTGGGATAGTTGGACAGTTCAAGATGGAGTTTTCTTATAGCAACAGTTGTTTGGAAGTTTTGGTATAGTAGTGGGACTTGTAAGTTCAATTTGTTAGTTTTGACTTGTGAAGAGTGATACTTTAAAACAAACTGATTTTGCACAAGAATAATCATTGTTCATACATATCCCACTACTAGGGAAAACGCTAGCCGAGGCGCACCACTTTGCCCATCCGAGGCGCATATCATATGCGCCTCTATGTCCACGCCTCTGGTATTTTTTACCGGAGGCGCATATGATATGCGCCTCGGGTATTTGCCTTATGCGAGGAGCATATCAATATGCGCCTCCTATAAGTATATCGGAGGCGCATACTGATATGTGCCTCGCCTATTCAGATTAGCAGAGGCGCATATAGGGTGCGCCTCGCATAGCTCGGTGATGCGCCTCGCATATAGGTGGCATATGCGCCTCCTATGACCTCCAATATGCGCCTCTGATATCATTTTCGAAATTAAAAATAAAATACCTGTATACTGTACAGTATACAGGTATTCAGCAGTATATTCACAGTATATATAAAAGGGTCCAATGGACCAAAATATGGATAAAACCAACACATCCATCAAATAGTAGATCATCATCACACAAGTATCACATATCCATCACATTACAAGTGCCATGTCCACATATCTCTCGAGACCGAGTACATGATTTTCACCATCTCATTACAATAACATTGAAACTAGTAGGCAAGGTAGAGAATACCACCAACCACCAAGAGCAAGGTGATGGTGATGACGATGACGAAGTTCCTCACCCGGTTCTTCTCCCTCCGGTGTTGTCTCCACATAGCTTCCGCCACCGCTCTACTCTCGTAGCCTTGGTAGAGGTTGCCCGGGAACCCGTTCACTTGGTTGTGGCAGTGTTTCCACTCGTCGTACACTCCTGGAACAGCACCTATGTAAACAACATAGCACTTCTTCGCCATCTCCTACACACACACAAGAAAGATGATATTAGTTATGTCAGTGGGAAACAATAGCTAGCAGTTCACAAGATAGAATCATGCATATATATGGTGCAACAACATGTAAGAGACCACGTTCTAATCATCGGCGTTTCAAAGAAAGACCCGAAAAAAAAGACACACACACACACTTGTCAATAAAAGAGGCAACTCGAAGAGAAGACAAAGAAAGCAACCCAAGAATGACTTGGATTCGTGCCTCATACTTTGGTTGGGCACGGAAAATGACCAGACTCGCTATTCGATCTTGTGCAGCAAGTAGAGTATATGCCCAAATTACTAGTCTAGTTGCCACACAAGATCGAACAGCGAGCCTAGTCACACGCATAGTGCCACAACACGTTCTAATCATCGGCACTTGTTATCAAGAAAAGAGCCAACTCAAAAAATAGAGCATGCCTCATATATACTTAGGTTGGACACGGAAATGACAATGCCGCTGACGGATCTGGTGTGCCAAGTTAGATGCACAACGACTCGTGTTTGTACATATCACAAGGCACACCAGATCGTCAGGGTATAATCACACACATTGTGCCACAACGCGTTTTAATCATCGGCATTTCAAAAAGCAAACGACGGCAACTAACGAATAAAAGCAACATGACCAAGGCATTGAAATAGTTCATAACACACAAATAACTAGATAGCGTCGCTCACAATCAGGTTTCAATGGTTTGACGAAACACACTAGAGTTTGCTAGGCAAGTAAACATAGGGATAGGGTTTACAACACACAAGGACATCATGGATATAGTTCGGAACTAACAACTAGCTAGCTAGGTAAACATCATGGCATCATCAAGACTTCTTCGAGGGGACATTGATGAAGCCCGACCGATTCTTCGCCATCTGCATGAATGACCTGCCGTCGCCCTGCCGCGCTAACTCTGCGTCTATCTCCTTGTTGGGCGGTGTATAGGCGATACTGAAGGCGCCCCCCCCCCCCGTCTCATGACTTCCTGGTGCACGATTGTCACGAGCTCCTCCTGGATGTTGAAGAAGTTCTGCCTGAGGTTGCGATCCTGTATTTCTGCAAGATCTTCAGCCCACCTCTTGAGGTCAGATGGCAGCGTGCGGTTCTCCTGTTCCTGGAAGAACGCCTTCATGTGGTGGATGACATAGAAGGCATCCTTCTCGCTGCCAGGCGGCTGCTTGACGCAGGGGAACTGCATCGTGTGGCGGAACATGTGCGCGCTGAACTTCAGACGTGGTGTTCTTGGTTTGACGCCTCCCGCTGCGACGTAGCCGGTGAGAGCACCATCAAGAATTCTCCTGATAGTGGAGTAGTCCTTCCGGATAGCACTGTTAGAGTCGAGGTACACGGCTGTTGAGTCTTTCACGTCTAAGTATATGAGCACGCAGCCTGTCCGATCACCGGCCGTGATGGGATGGTAGGGAAGGAGAATCACATCCTTGTCTGAGTATTGTTCCATGAAGGCTGAGAGGTAGTCGGACGCCAGCGCGATGTTGTCCTCAGATCTCAGGAAGGCGTCACACATGAAGAAGGGGTCCACTATCTGGATGCCGGGGATGTTGTCTCGTATGATCTGCATGGCCATATTCAGGGAGAACAGCCGGACCAGGGTATCATGCAGCCGGAACCCGTTCAACATGTCGAAGATGTCGGTATGCCGCAAGTAGAAGATATCCCCGGGGGGTACACTGACGAGGCACGGCACATCAGAAGGCACCTTAGCCCTGTAAACCATGTACGACTGATCATTCTCTCGAAGGCGGCGCTCCTCGACATGTAGACAGCTATGATGAAGATTGCGCATATGCGGGCCTGCGACGTCGAGCATCGATGGAGGCATCATCGGCGTACCAGCCATGTGATGCTTACTCCTGGAAGCTTCTCCCACAGGGCCGTCCTTAGCCCAGTAAACAGGAATTTGTTCCTGGCCCCGGTCACCCTTAGCCTTCCTTCTGCGACCACCTTGCTTCTTGCCCTTCACGGCGTTGGGCACGGCGGCCGCGTTCACCTCACCGACTGCCTTCTTAAGGGTGCTCATAGGAACTGCTGGCCTCGGAGGCTCGGTGAAGGGGTGGGTGGCGGTGTCTCCTGACTATTTCGGAAGAGACGCACCTGGCAAGGGGGTTTCGCCGGTGCTGGTTGGGTCTCGGCAACTTGATCATGCATGCCTGATAGTGCCGGCTCATAATAATCTGAAAACCTTGTGTTAATGAACTGGTCGCCAAAGTACGGGTCATTGTCTCCATCGTCGGGATCCTGTGCCATGTTGTCCAAGTCCGCCATCTCAAAGTCTTCATCAGGTTGTGCTTGATGTGCTGCCTCATCATGTGGTGGACGTGTTGCCTCTGGGGTGATGTTGTGCTGGTCCTCCGTCCCCAAACGGATCTGGCTCTTCGGCCATTGGAACACGTAGCCGAAGGAGGTACTGAGGACCGCCGGCGGGTCATCATCGTCCCATCCAGCCGGTTGAGAGGGAGGCTCCACTTGCTCGTAGCCCGGAAGCACCATAGTGTATTTGACCCTCATATTGCCGGGGTCCATTGTGCCATTGTGCCATGCGCGGCTCTCCGGCTGAACGATACTACCCTTGGCAACATCCTTCAACTGGCCGCCACCCAGTGCATTAGGGTGCAAGGAGTGTCTTCCTGCGAAAGACATGTAGGCGGGGCGTCAGTAAAATGGATATCAAGTCATTAGTCGGTCATGTGGTTGAGACTCTCCCAGCTAATTAATTAGTTACCTTGAGGGCGTCGAACTCGGCCAATGTCGAGGCGCCGCCGACGACAGGCTTGTTGGGCGTGCAAGTGGCGGCTGAGTGGCTGCCTGATGCCACGGCGGTGCGGGCCGGCAAGTGAAGCTCCGGAGCTGGAGGAGTCAGAAGCGCCTCCGGCCGCGCCACGTTTTCCGATTGGGCGCTGTCGACGTTGGCAACCGGTGGCGGCCCCCGTCTACCACCCTTCTCCCACTTGATGTACTTCTCCATGTAGACGGGAAGGATGGTGTTGAGCTTCTCGTTCACTTGTGACTGGACTTGTGTCTGGACTTGTGAGACTCGTTCTTGGAACTTTGTCTCGGCAGCCGACACAGCCTGGTTCACGGCTTGTTGGACTATAGAGGGAATGGCGTCCACCCGTTCCCTTAGGTTTTTCACATCGGCCTTGGATCCCTTCCGCTCTTGGCCATAGTACTTGGACCATGTAAGGCCGCCATAGCCCACCACACGACCAGCCGACGACGGGGCCGCCAGGGGATCGACATTCTTGGTCTTGTTCAGCGCCCTGTTAAAAGTGTTGTCCCACTTGGCGACGGGCGTCGACCCGCCCTGGGATGAGGAGGTCCTACACTCCGCTTCCTACGCACAAGGAACACGAAACATTTGATCAGAAAACTAGACTTCATTGATTAATCGTGAACGCAATCAATTAATCGACTTGCATGCAAACTACTTACATAGTTACTCATGAAGTCTTTCACCTTCGAAGAGAAGGGACCGGCGGGCTCCGAGGAATACTCAGCGGACCCTCTCGGCTTTTTAAACCGGGCCCTTACAAAGTTCTTTGCCTGCTCCTCCTTTATGTCGTCAAAGGGAGGTGTCTCCCCCCTTTCACGAGCAGCGGCGTCCTCCTTGTCCCATTTGGGCTTCGCGGCTCTATAACCGCTGGAGCCGAGATGGTGGGTACCAATGTTCAGGGCTCTCAACTCCTTGCCCCTCAAACGTTTGGCCTTGCCCACGGCGGAGTTACATCTGGCCTTGAACTGATTGTAGTCTTCTTCCTTGACCAGAGGCTCCTTCTTGATGAGCTCCGAGTAACTTAGCTTGTCCTCGACAATCAGCTTCTTCACCCGGGCCTTCCAATTCGACAAGGCCTTCGTGAACTTCCTAATGGCGTACTTGTTCACTGGATTCCCTTTGAGTTTGTCGGAGATTGTCCTCGGGAACTAGGGGTGTCTCCAAGGTATCGTGTAAGGGGCTGAACACGGAGTCAAACAATCCACAACGTGCTCCGGCGACGGTGCTCGTCAGGCTCGCTGTGGACGACACTGCAGAGATTGACACAAGGTATTACCCAGGTTCAGGGCCCTCTTGTGGAGGTAAAACCCCTACGTCCTGCTTCTATGTATCGCACTGCTTGGAGAGTTTACAGTACAAGGAGAGCTTGTCGAGCTCTAGGTGGCTAACAATGGCTACTGGCTGATCTTCAGATCTAGGGTTTTTGGGTAGGCTCCTAGACTCCAAAAACCGAACCCTAACCAAGCGTCCCCCCTTTGCTAGGGCGTGCTCCTCCTCCTTTTATAGGCGCCCTGGGCCTCTTCTGCCCAAACATTTGGGCGGGAAGGGCTACCACATGGCGACGAAGGAGGAGGCGCGGTGCACCGTAAAGGTGAGGTCTACCATAAAGGTAAAGCTCGTGGACGCGGTCCACGGCAGGGGAACAGCGTCACCAAAGCTGAAAAGGGGCACCGACCAGCTGGACAGTGGACTGGCGCTTGCCGAGGTGGGAGGTGACCCACGGTGACGTCGTCCTTGGAGCGTAGCTGCAGACTGTTCCCTTGTCACCAAAGAGGCAATACTCGTTGTCCGCTTTGCTTGGCTCCGCTTTGTTGACTGCTTTATACATGGAAATGGCAACTGCGGCGTTGTCGTCATTGCGCGTAGGCACACGCGTCACTCTGCACATGGCGCAGAGCCCATGTGCGCTCTGCCGCGGGGGCAGAGATGGCTTCACGAAGAAAGCGCTTCGCGAGGCGAAAAGCCTCGCCAAGCCCTTCAGCTTGGTCCTTGGCAGAATTGCGAGCGACGTCGGAGACGCCTTGTCGAGGAGCGATCCCTCGCCGAGGGAAAGAACCCTTGGCGAGGAGAAAAACCCTTCGCGAGGGGAGAAAACCTCGCGAAGCTCGCCAGGCTTGGAGAGCCTGGTCCTTAGCGAAAATCATCCAAAGAATCTTGTGGGCCCTGGCAGGCCGGCCCGTGGTACCCTGGTTTCCACTGTGCCGACAGTAGCCCCCGGGCCCGCGATGGGCACGCCGAGGCCCATGGACGAAGGCGAAGCATCGAGGGGCCAAAGATGCCTGGCAGGGCCGCGACACGTGTCACGCAGCGGTTGCACCCGCGGCCACGACCTCCTCGGCTCCAACGGGCGACGCGGCGGGGCCCGCCACGACTCGAGTACTGGTCAATAAAGCCTGGGCGCGCAGACAGCGCCCATTGCTTCTCACATAACTCCTCCGCACATCTCTCCCCACGCCTCCAATCTCTAGAGTACTCTTCTTCTTCTTCGGCCGACCGATGGCGCCCAAGAAAGCAGCCACCGACTTGAAGGGCAAGGCCACCGCGCAGGCGAGCTCGTCAGCGGCGGCGGCGCGGGACGCTGCGCCGGTGGCGGCGCGGGGCGCTGCGCCCCAGGGGACAATGCCCGAGTCCCTTATCAGCGCGGCGACGGTTTCCAAGGTGCGGCTCCTGGTGGCCTCCAACACCCACGAGCTCGGTGCCACCAACATAGCGCCCGGCAGCAGCAGGGTCGGCCCGGGGTTCCACCCCATCTTCTTTCACACACTCTTTGCCGGCTTCGTTCCTCCTTTCTCCGGTTTTCTCCTAGGGGTCCTTGAGGCATACCGAATCCAGCTGCTCCATCTTCATCCAAACTCCGTGCTCATTCTCGCCATCTTCGCCTACCTCTGCGAGGCGTATGTCAGTGTCCGCCCCTCGGTGGCGCTCTTCCGGAGCTTCTACTCCCTCCGGAACACCAAGTCGAACGAACGATTTGGATGCGTCTCCTTCCGCATCGCCGCCGCCAGGAGTGAAGGGTACATCCCCATCGCATGGCAGGGTGAGAACGCCATCACCGAGGTGACGAAGAAAGTGGAGAAGTTCCGCGAGAAGTGGGTTTTCGTCAGCACCAAGTCGTCGAACCGCCACCTGGAGGTTCCCGTGCGCCCCCGAGGAAGTG
>QRDG01000025.1:710173-760051 GCA_012064385.1 Puccinellia tenuiflora
GTTGTTTTTTCCGCGTACCCGCGGTAATGCCGTAAAAAAAACGTCGCGTCTCCGCCAAGCTCGGGGAGATCGCCTGCACCGCCGAGACACCTGTGGCCGACGGGTTGCAGCAGGCGGCCGTCGAGCTGCAGCATATGGCTGACGAGCCACGGCAAGCGGCTGTCGGGCAGCAGCAAGAGTCAGTTCCTCTCGCGGGTGAGCACCGCGTGGAGGTGGTGATGATTGAAGAGGCGGCGTTGCCTCCAGCTAGGGCTGCCTCTCCCCCCGCGGTCGAGCACCGTGTGGAGGAGGTGATTGAGCTGGCGACACCTCCGCCTACTCGGGCGGCTACTCCTCCCGCGGCGGAGCACCGCGCGGAAGAAGAGGAGGTGGACGAAGAGATCGTCGCGGAGTCGCCCCCAGCAACAAGGGAGGCTCCCACAAGGAGGGCAGGTACTCCCGCGGCCACGGCAGACGCGGCCACCACGGAGGGGGCGGGAAGCGCCCCTGAAGAGCGGGAGGCAGAGACGCCTCTGGAGCCCCCGAGCGACGGGGCCAGGGGCGAGGAGATGCCCAGCCCCCTGAGGGCTCTCGATGCGGGCGGCGAGGGAGACGCCCCCACAAGCCCCCACGCCGCGGCGGGGGCCGCTACAAGTTCGGGGCAGGATGCCCTAGGCGCCTCGACAAGCGTCGAGGCCTCTGCGCCCCACAAGGATGCAGGGGTCTTGGCGCTAGGTGAGCCGCGCCCTCGCGCGGTTCGCCGCGACGTTGTCTTCCGCCAATCGCGACAGGCACTTGACGAGCTGGCGGCGCAGCTCGCCAAGGAAGATCTCGCCAGGGAGAAGGAGCGGGCGATGCTTGCCGACGCCTGGGCCCTTCTCCACGAGCGGGTGGAAATGTGTCGCCGGCAGGACGCGGCGGCAAGGATGGCGCGCGAAGAAAGCGATGCGCTTCGCGAAGGAGACCCGCGACAGCGTCAAGCGGGAGGCGGCCGAGGTCATGGACCAGCTGGACGCTGCCCGGGAGGCGCTGGAGACGGATACCACCGCCAAGCACCAGGAGCTGGCGGCGCGCGAAGAGAAGTTCGCCAACGAGTCCGAGGCCGCGAGGACCATCTTGAAGGAGCTGCGCGAGCAGCTGGACGCCCGCGAGGGGCAGCTAACGCCTCGCGAGACCGAGCTGAAGAAACGCGAGGAAGAGCTCTCCCTCCGGGAGAAAGAGCTGGATCGGCGCGAAGAGCAGGCCCACTCTCTGGAGGAGGAGCAGGCCACCCGCGAAGGGCTGCTGCAGGAGTGCGAGAACTCAGTGGCCAGGAGCGAGGCCACCCGCAAGGAGCGCCACGACAAGGCCAACGCTGACCTCGCGATGAAGCAGAAAAGGACCCAGGATGAGGCTGACGCCAGGGTTGAGCGCATCCGCGAGAGCCTCGCCAATGACTATGACGCCAAGGCCACGAAACAGGAAGAACGCTTCACGATGAAACGCAACGAGTTCCTGCATCAGATCGAGGGGCTCGAGGAGTCGGAGAGGGAATTGACCTCCCGCCTTCAGCACGCCCAGGAGGCGCTGGCTCGCGCGGAGAAGGAGATTGCCGCCCTGAAGGCTGACCTGAGCAACCTCCAGCAACAGGTGGGGCCGGCCGCGGACCGCGCAGAGCAAGCGCAGGACTCCGCGCGGCACAACCGGGCCATGACGCGCCAGCGCCAGCTCATGCTCCACGAGTTGGTTCGCCGCGCGAACGCCATCGGGGACGACTTGAGGATCGAGGTCCCCCACCTTCCTTCCGGAGGGATCGACGACGAGGCAGCGCACACGCAATTCTTCGGGCAATTCCTCGGGGAGATTGAAAAGGTCGCGAAGCGCTTCGACGAGCGCGTTGTGGCGGAGAGCCGCGATCTCCTCGTTCTTGCCATCAGCCGTGTCTTCAGCAACCTTCTGAAGCTCTGGCCCTCGTTCAACCTCGAGGCCGTGATGGAGCCGGTCGAGATCCGCAGCAAGGCGGGGGAGGCCGCTGAGATGCTTGCCAAGAAGTACAACCAAGTCTTGGTCGATGAAGACGAAGGCGACGGCGAGGGAGGTGCCTTGGAAGCAGGAGCTGGCGCGGATGGAGCGGGGACCTCGGGAGGCGCGACGGCCTGAACTCCTTCCTGTAGCTGGTCGCGCATGAGGCACATTATCGTGGTATTTTGGTTGTAATAACTTTTGTAAAGACTTGCTTTTAGCTTTGGAACGTGCTTGTGAATGCCCCTTGGGTGGCTTTTGTCTTTTCCCTTCATGTCTTTTTTGCTCTACGTCTTAGGACCCTCTCTTAGCGCTACATCACCGCCGCTTCGGTATGTGCGAGTCAGTGCTCCACAAGTCCGGGGGGTGCGTGAGGCCTCAAGAAGTAAGAGCTCCGCGAAGCGCGATGCTTGGGGCTCTCCTTTGACGTGCAAGCAGCCCATGAGGCGTGGGAGAGAGAAAAGAGACTCGAGGGGCAAAAAACCAGCAAGAGGAAATTGTACCGAGTCTTTGTACTTAGCTTGACGAGGCGTTTCCGCCTTGGAGAGGGTGTTGGTGCCCTGGCGAGGCGTTGTTGCCTTGGAGAGGGTGCCTGATGCTTGTTTCCTGCACTCGAGCAATAGATAGCTATAAAACTTGAGCCCGTAGGTTCCTTCATGTGTGTCTCACGAGGAGAACAAGCACCAAGGTTTTGGTGATCCTTGGTGAGTTGACGTGCGCGGGAGCTGACCCATGAGTTCAGAGCTCCTTGGGAGTTGACATGCATGAGAGCTGACCCGCAAGTTCAGAGCTCGGATCCCTTGGGTTTTAGGCGCTGCCGGGATGCTCCCGTGGCATGGCATCCTGCTAGCCCCCGCTCGTGAGATACACAGGAGGGATCATACGAGCGAGAAATAAAAACAAATAACACCGAAGCAAACAACACCGAAGCGACAAAATATGCTGGCGCGATGGGCAAAGGTTCAAATCGGCCTGAAACACAGGTTCTTTACACTGGCGTGGCCAGAAGCACAAAAATCCGCCATGCTCTTGGCATGGGGTCCACATTCTGTGGCTGAGACTCTCGAGAGGCGTGCCCGAGGCAGACGCATGTAGGGAGAGCTCAGGGGGCCCCTATGCGGGGGTGGCTTTTAGCCTGCGTTCCACCATGACCGGCATGGGGATCCACCTCGCCAAGACATGGTGCCTGAAGAGGTTGCCATGCCGAGGCTTGGTGGCTTGGGAGTCTTCTCGAACGGCCCGCGGCAACGTATAGTAGAGAGGGGAGCCCGAAATTTTTCCTCGTGGAGGGTGATGGCGCGTGGCTCTCCCTTGACGCAAAAAATTTGCTCGCCGAGGGCGATCAGGGGTAGAACTTGCGCAGGTGTTGGATGTTCCAGGGGTTGGCGACAGGGATGCCGTCCTCCGTCTCGAGCCGCGCGGAGCTAGGCCTGGCGATGTGCACGACTCTGTAGGGGCCTTTCCACATTGGTGAGAGCTTGTGGAGGCCTGCCCTGGAGAGGACCCTCCTCAGGACAAGGTCTCCTGCTTCGAGAGTGCGTGGGCGGATGTGGCGGCTGTGATAGCGGCGGAGGTCTTGCTGGTACCTTGCTGCTCTCAGGGCCGCATTGTGGCGGAGCCCTTCAAGCAGCAGTAGGTCGTCGTTGTGGAGTCCGTCCACCTCAGCCTCCTTGAAGGCCAAGACTCGCGGAGAGCCATGAGTGATCTCGCTGGGGAGGACGGCTTTAGCGCCATAGACGAGGGAGAACGGCGTCTCACCAGTTGGCTTTGTTGGCGTGGTGCGGATGGACCAGAGCACCGAGGGGAGCTCATCGATCCAATGCTTGCCGCTGGCCTTGAGGCGGTTGAAGCTTCTCGTCTTGAGGCCCTTGAGCACCTCGGCGTTGGCTCGCTCGGCCTGCCCGTTGCTTCATGGATGCGCCACCGAGGCGTAGCAGATTTGGGCACCGATGCTGCTGCAGTAGGACTTGAAGGCGCCACTGATGAATTGTGAGCCGTTATCGGTGATGATGCGGTTGGGCACGCCGAAGCGGCAGACCAGGCTCCTTATGAATTTTACCGCCGACTTCGCCGGAATGGTGCGCACGGGCTCCACCTCAGGCCACTTGGTGAATTTGTCGATGGCGACGTAGAGGTAGCGGTAGCCCCCGAGCGCTCGCGGGAAGGGTCCCAACAGGTCCAGCCCCCAGACCGCGAACGGCCAGGAGAGCGGGATCATCTAGAGTCCTTGCGCGGGCTGGTGGATTTGCTTGGCGTGGAATTGGCATGCGTTGCAGGTTTGGACGATTTCGGCAGCATCTTGAAGCACCGAGGGCCAGTAGAAACCACTCCGGAAAACCTTGCCTACAATGGTGCGCGAGGAAGAGTGGTGGCCGCACTCGCCGCTGTGTATGTCGTTGATGAGCTGGCGGCCCTCCTCGGCAGGGACACACCGCAACGCAACCCCATTGGGTCGCTTGCGGTACAGGTCCCCGTCGTGGAGGCAATAGGACTTGGCCTGGCGAGCAATTCTCTCGGCCTCTGCGTCGTCTTCGGGGAGGGCTCGGTTCTGCAGGTAGTTCTTGATCTCGTCGATCCAACCAGTGTCTTGTCGTACTAGAGTCAGCAGCAAGCGATCGCCCGAGGGCAACCTACAGTTTGGTGCTCCGCTCGGTGGGGCAGGTGGGAGCTCCTCGTCGATGCTGAAGTTGACCACAGGTTGCTTGACTGAGGCCTTGGTGAGCCTCTCCTCGAACACTCCAGGCTTCTGGGCTTCTCTTCTTGCTGCTCGCCGAGCAATTTCATCTGCCTCTTGGTTTTCTGCCCGTGGGATGTGCTTAAGCTCCATGCCCCTGAAGTGTTTTTCCAGCCTGCGTACCTCTTCAAGGTAGGCTACCATGTAGGTGTCCTTAGGCGTGTAGCTTTTGTTGGAGAAGTTGACGAGGAGCTAGGAGTCGCCCTTGATGAGGATGTATTTGATGCCGAGGGCGATGGCGGCTTTGAGCCCGGCGAGGAGGCCTTCATACTCAGCGATGTTGTTGGAGACCTTGTCGCTGTCCTTAAAGCACAGTTGGACGGTGTAGTAGAGCTTGTCGCCTGTTGGTGAGGTGAGAACGGCGCCAGCCCCCGCGCTCCTGGCCGCAAAGGCGCCGTCGAAGTGCATGGTCCAGTGGCTTGGTGTCGTTCCTCCTGAGGCTGTAACCTCCTCCCCTGGAAGCTCTTCGTCTTTGCGCGTGTCCGTCCACTCGGCCATGAAATCAGCCAGCACTCTGCCCTTGATGACCCTGGTGGTGTCAAACTCCAGCTCGAAAGGTTGTAGCTCAATGCCCCAGCCTGCGACGCGGTCTGTCGCGTTCGGGTTGCGCAGGACCTGCTCCAGGGGATATGAGGTGACCACCTTGATGGGGTGACCCTGGAAGTAGTGGCGCAGCTTCCTGGAGGCGATGAGGAGCGAGAAGAGGAGCTTTTGCTGCATGGGGTAGCGCTCGCGAGCATCCCGCAGCACTGTGCTGACGAAGTACACGGGGTGCTCGACGAGGGTAGTCGTTGGTGAGGCAGCGGCTGGCTCCTCCCCAGGCTCGGTGGAGTCCTTGGCGAGGTTTTCTTGGGGCTGGGGGCCTGACGGGGCTGCTTCCATGTCGGGGGGGTCTGGGCTTGGCGAGGCGGAGTTCTGCTTGTCGAGGACTGGCTCTTCTCTTTCGGCCACCAAGACCGCGCTTGCCGTCTGAGGAGTGGCTGCAAGGTACAGCTTCAGAGGCTCGCGAGGGCGTGGGGCGACCATGATGGGTGGGCTTGCCAGATATTTCTTCAAGTCCTCAAAGGCCTTTGCTGCTTCGGGGGTCCACCTGAAAGGACCGGACCTCTTCATGATCTTGAAAAATGGCAGCGCCCTCTCGCCGAACTTGGAGATGAAACGGCCAAGGCTGGCCATACATCCCGCTAAGCGTTGCATGTCCTTGAGGCGACGAGGGGGCTGCATCTGCTCTATGGCCTTGATCTTGTCGGGGTTGGCCTCAATGCCGCGGTGGGATACCAGGAAACCGAGGAGCTTGCCTGAAGGGACCCCGAAGACGCACTTGGCGGGGTTCAGCTTGATGTTGACCTTGCGCAGGTTGGCAAAGGTCTCCTCGAGGTCCTGGATGAGCGTGTCCTTCTCGCGAGTTTTGACGACGATGTCGTCGACGTAGGCCTCTGCATTCCTCCCCATTTGAGCTCCCAAGGCGATCCTCATGAGGCGCTGGAAAGTGGCGCCAGCGTTCTTCAGACCGAAGGGCATACAGACGTAGAAAAACACACCGCAAGGGGTGAGAAATGCTGTCTTCTCCTCGTCCTCCTTCGCCATCTTGATCTGGTGATAACCAGCGAAGGCATCCAGAAAACAGAGGAGTGCGCAGCCGGCGGTGGAGTCTACGATCTGGTCGATCCTCGGGAGGGGATAGGGGTCCTTGGGGCAGGCCTTGTTGAGGTCGGTGAAGTCGATGCAGAGGCGACTCCCTCCGGTGTGCTTGGGGACGACCACACCTTTGGCGAGCCAAGTGGGGTGGACCACTTCCTTGATGATGCTGGCCTTCTTCAGCTTGTCTACTTCCTTGACGATGAAGTCTTGCTTCTCTGGCACTTGGCGCCGCGCTTTTTGCTTGACGGGGCGTGCGTTTGGGCACACGGCTAAGTGGTGCTCGATTACCTCCCTCGGTACTCCGGACATATCTGACGGTGTCCAGGCGAACATGTCAGAGTTTGCCCTGAGGAAGGCGATGAGCGCGCTTTCCTATTTGGGAGGCAGGTTGGCGCCGATGGTGACGCAAGCCCCCGAGCCACTCGCCTCCAGAGACACCTGTTTTGTCGCGGCCTTCTCCTGGGAGAACAGCTGCTTCTTCTTCGCGGGGGGCCTCGGGAGGGGTTCCTCGTCCTCGTCAGCGGGTGACGCCACCGCGGCAGCCTTGTAGGCCGCCTGCGCAGCGTACAGGGCGTCCGAGACCACGCCGCGGATGACAATGGTGCCACCCGAGCCAGGGAGCTTGACGAGGTTGTAGGCGTGGTGGGTCACCGCCATGAATTTTGAGAGGGCGGGGTAGCCGAGTATGGCGTTGTAGGGTAAGCCGATGTGCGCGACGTCGAAGTCGATCAGCTCGGTGCGGTAGTTGGCCTGGGTGCCGAAAGTGACGGCGAGCCTCACCTGCCCCAAAGGGGTGGTGAGACCCTCTGTCACTCCCGAGAAGGGCCTGGTAGGCATGAGCCGCTCGTAGGGCACCTGCAGCTTCTCGAATGTCTCGACGGAGATGATGTTGAGGCCAGCACCCCCATCAATGAGCGTCTTAGAGACGGCGATATTGTTGATGGTGGGGGTGCAGACCAACGGGATGGTGCCAACGGTTGAAGTGGACTTGGGGTGGTCGCCGGAGTCGAAAGTAATGGGGCACTGGGACCACTTGAGGGGCCTGGAGGCCTCGACTCCAGGAAGGGCTGCTGCGACCTCGCGAGCGAGTTGCTTGAAGTGGCGGTTGGAGCGAGGGGCCTGAGCCCCGCAAAGGATGCAAGCGGCTCCACGAGGTACCTGGTAGCCTTCGTCAGCCTCGGCAGGCAGGTTGTCGTTTGCGGGCTGGGCAGCGTTGGCCTGGGGGTTCTGCTGGTAGTTGTCGTTGTAGTTGTTGTTCCAGCGTCGCCCCCCGCGGCCGCTGCGGCCTCCGCCGCGGCCTCCGCGGCCTTCGTTAGCCTCGCGAGCCTCGCGAGCCTCGCGAAGCCTCTTGATGTCGAAGCAGTCCTCGGTGGCGTGAGAGTGCCTGTTGTGGTAGATGCAGAAAGGACGATCATCCTTCTTCTCAGGTCCTGCGGCTGGAGTGGCAGCTTGGCGAGACTGCTTGGCGTCAGGCTCTGCCGCGAGGACCGCAGTAGTCTTGCGCTTCTCAGAGGATTTCTTCTTCTTGGAACCCTCGGTGGGGTCCCCTGGCTCGTTCTTGACGAACAAGCGGCCCTCTTCAGCCTTGGCGCACTTGTCCGCCAAGTCGAAAAGCTTGACGACGGTGGTGATGTTGTCATGGATGCCGAGCTTCTCGAGCATCCGCACGTCTGTGACCCCAGCCTGGAAGGCCGAAATGACCTGCGCGTCGGTGGCGTTGGGGATCTTGTTGCGCACTTGGCTGAAGCGCTGGATGTACTTGCGGAGGGTCTCGCCGGGCTTTTGACGCACGGCGCGGAGGTCGTTGTAGGTGAGGCCGCGCTCGTACGTGCCCTTGAAGTTGGCGACGAAGCACCGGCAGAGCTCCTCCCAGGAGTTGATGGACTCGGCGGGGAGGTTGGTGAGCCATGAGGACGCAGAGTCCTTGAGGGCCATGGGGAACCAGTTCGCCATGACCTTGTCGTCGCCCCCGGCGGCCTGGATGGCCAGAGAGTAGAGCTGCAGGAACTCCAGGGGGTTGTTCTTGCCGTCGTAGCGCGGAGGGAGGTCCGGCCTGAACTTGACCGGCCAAACGACGTGACGAAGGCTGCGAGTGAACGCGGCCGTCATGCCGTAGGTGACCGTGCCGTTGGCAAGGGCGGCGCGGAGGTGGCGCCCAGCGGTGGCGACGTCCTGGACGGCGCGGTTGCGGCGTTCTTGCCCGCGCTCGATGCTCACGCGTGCGTCCTCAGGGACTCGCTGCACGATCTGGCAGTCATGCGGCGACGACGCGTGCGATGCAGCGCAGCCGTCGCGAGGAGGAGCTCCCGCTGGAGCAGGTTGCGGTGCAACCGGTGGAGCCGGAACGGGTGCGGGTTGGAGAGGAGGCGCGGGAGGTGCGCCGTGCGCCACGTCCCCCACGAGCGCAGGAGGAACCAAGGAACGAGACGGCGCAGGTGCCGCGGCGCGAGCGGCGCCGATGAGCTCGACAACGCGGTTGAGCCAGGCCTCCTGAGCCGCCGGCGTGGGGCGGTACTGCAGCAGCTCCTGCGCCATGAGGAGCGCAGTCGCCGGGCTGGGCGCAGGGCGGCCCAGCGAGGAGGCAGCACGGTCCCGCGACGGGGGTAGGGAGGAGGCCTCCTCTTCGCCGAGGTCGTCCTCAGCGTGGTCAATGTCGTCGTCGTCGGGGTGCTCGACGTGGGGCTCGGGGTCGACGCGGCGCTCCGGAGCAGAGCCCCCACGCGGGCGGCCGCGCGGGCGGCCTGCGGGAGCGGTGGCGGCGCTAGCCGTCCGGCGAGCGAGACGTTCGGCACGAGAACCGGCCATGGCTGTGTCGAGGATGAAGACGCGCCTCAGCCCCCTACCTGGCGCGCCAAATGTCGGAGATTGTCCCCAGGAACTAGGGGTGTCTCCAAGGTATCGTGCAAGGGGCTGAACACGGAGTCAAACAATCCACAACGTGCTCCGGCGACGGTGCTCGTCAGGCTCGCTGCGGACGACACTGCAGAGATTGACGCAAGGTATTACCCAGGTTCAGGGCCCTCTTGTGGAGGTAAAACCCCTACGTCCTGCTTCTATGTATTGCACTGCTTGGAGAGTTTACAGTACAAGGAGAACTTGTCGAGCTCTAGGTGGCTAACAATGGCTACTGGCTGATCTTCAGATCTAGGGTTTTTGGGTAGGCTCCTAGACTCCAAAAACCGAACCCTAACCAAGAGTCGGACCAGGAATCGAACCCCTTGCTTGGGCGTGGTCCTCCTCCTTTTATAGGCGCCCTGGGCCTCTTCTGCCCAAACATTTGGGCGGGAAGGGCTACCACATGGCGACGAAGGAGGAGGCGCGATGCACCGTAAAGGTGAGGTCTACCATAAAGGTAAAGCTCGTGGACGCGGTCCACGGCAGGGGAACGGCGTCACCAAAGCTGAAAAGGGGCACCGACCAGCTGGACAGTGGGCTGGCGCTTGCCGAGGTGGGAGGTGACCCACGGTGACGTCGTCCTTGGAGCGTAGCTGCAGACTGTTCCCTTGTCACCAAAGAGGCAATACTCGTTGTCCGCTTTGCTTGGCTCCGCTTTGTTGACTGCTTTATAGATGGAAACGGCAACTGCGGCGTTGTCGTAATCGCGCGTAGGCACGCGCGTCACTCTGCACATGGCGCAGAGCCCATGTGCGCTCTGCCGCGGGGGCAGAGATGGCTTTACGGGGAAAGCGCTTCGTGAGGCGAAAAGCCTCGCCAAGCCCTTCAGCTTGGTCCTTGGCAGAATTGCGGGCGGCGTCGGAGACGCCTTGTCAAGGAGCGATCCCTCGCCGAGGGAAAGAAACCTTGGCGAAGAGAAAAACCCTTCGCGAGGGGAGAAATCCTCGCGAAGCTCGCCAGGCTTGGAGAGCCTGGTCCTTAGCGAAAATCATCCAAAGAATCTTGTGGGCCCTGGCAGGCCGGCCCGTGGTACCCTGGTTTCCACTGTGCCGACACAAACATAGTAATATTAGCTAATGTTTAGAATCAACTCATGATATGTCTTTGCTGAACCTATGGATATTTAATTTATGGAGACACTAACCCCTCTAATCAAGTTTTATGATGAGTTATGTGTGAAGAGAACTTTTAAGTGGAAGAGTTGAGGGTGATAAACAAAGATCAAGAGGGACAAACACTCAAGATTGGGGATTTTACCCCTAGGCTCACCCTACCTACAAGAATTTAAGCTTGGGATGCCAAGCCACCTCACTTCAACCATCTTGATACCAAGTAAGTAAGCCTAGCTATATGGCTATAAAGAAAGCGCTTTACGGGAGGCAACCCGGTTGTTTTTACTTTTGATTTTCTTTGTGTCCTCCTGCTGTAACAAGAGACTTAGTTTTTAGTTTAGTTTCTGGAATAATTAATAAAGTGCCAAGTTTTACCCATTTTGGTTTGAAAAAAGTTGCTATTTCTATTCGGAGATTTCATTGCAGCACATGTCTGTGCACGGTTTGATTTTTAGTTCTTATTCTGTATCTCCGAATGAGCTGACATTGTTACTGTAACTGCAACTTTTCATCCTCTGTATGCCTGAATTTTTTCAGAATTTTGCGACAAGTTTAAGTAGGACATAAAAATACGTTTTGCTGCTGATGTTTTTCTGGACAGATTCTGTCCTATATAGTTTTATGCATAGTTTGAACTTTTGAGTTGAATCTTTTCGATCCAATTGAGTTTATGAGTAGGCATACAACATTAAACACTCTCTGATTATTCATATGAATTTTAGTCCATGGATTATATGCAGCAAGAAACTGTATTATCTATCTCTACTAACGTCACCCCACAGAAAAGAAATGGGAGAAACGGTGTTTTAAAGTTTTTTCACAGGGATTGTAGGAGATGCACCAAGAGCTATCCAAGGATGGTGAAAGCCATAAGCTTGGGGATGTGAAGACAACCCCACTGGACCTACACACTCTTGGTTTGCACACGTCTAACTTCTGTTTTTCTATCAATGCACTTTATCGCATAAACTTGGAGCGTCTTTTATTTGTTTTTGCTATGATTTTCATTTTTGCGAGACCACCACACTATCATTTTTATATGAAAGAGCTACTGGAAATATGGGTTGAAATATTTTGCATTGGGAAAAGGGATGTCTAAGATGATTTTTAATGACACATATAGTTGCATGATTCATGAGCTTGTTAATGAGTAATAATTTGCAAATGCTTTATCATGAGCTATCTTTTATTCATGTTTTGATGCTGTATGTTATTTCACCTTGTTTGACATGAATTAGTTTGTTCTATGGACACTCATGCATGCATCTAGATGGTCATCTTTCTCCCTTTTGCTGGCCCAAAAATTCCAACAAGTAAAAACTTGTTTCCAACACCTTCAACCCAAGTTTTTCCAGTGAGTCCACCATATCTACCTATTAGCTTTATGCTATTCCAAGTATGTTTATCATGTTATTTGTGTTATCTATACCTCTAAATGAAAATGATTATGTTATTTATTGTAATGGGAAAAGTTGGTTAAAAAGCTCTCGCGAACTTGATGCACCATTTACTTTTATTGCATTCAATAAAGATGAACCTTTGTGATTAATATTATGATGATAGTGGCTTGATAAATGTTTAAGGTTGGGACTTAGCCCATATGTGTTGTCACATGCAAAGCTTTCAACATGTTCCATCATTTATTTAGTTGATATCATGTACTTTTGTTTATGGATGCCTATCATGGTGAAATAATGTGGAAATAAAGTAAGTTTAAATGAGTTTGTATAAATGGTTAGAGAGAAACCTGGGCCGCTAATCTAAGCCATGCATCATTCATGGTGGAAATTTACTTACATGCTATTTTGAACTTTCTGTGATACACCCTATAATAAAAAGCTATATCAAGTGGTAAATAAAAAGGGTGTTGAGGTTGTTCATTATGTTTGTTTGTCTTGTTGTTTTGATGTGGGCTTGATCCATATCATGGGACAAGAGGTACCCCAGTTGAGACTCTTGATGATACCATTATTACTTACAATGATAGATAACTTAAACTTGCTTTGTTTCCCAAGTTGTAGGTACTTGTATTCAAGGGGCATGAGACATCTAACCTTTACTTTATCAAGGCCACTGCTCATATTTGCTTTCACATTTAACTTTAATCACTCAAGATGCTATGATAGGAGAATGAGAGCTTGACACCAAGTATTACCATTGCAATCAATAACTTAAGTAGAATAGTTTGGAGGATAGATGAAACTTATGCATGTTTGACCTCTACTCATTTATATATCTTTTCCAAAGTGTCCACCTTTTATATTCAGATTTTCATCTACACTCTATGGACCACAAGTATGCAAAAGTAAGGACGTCCATATTACTATCTTTTATGTTACACTTTGTGAACTATCATTGAACATCCTTGCATTGAATACTTGATATCACTTTATAAACTATTTGCATATTTCTACTTCTTTGAATAATGAATCATTTGACTTTATGTAGCAGTAGCAATCATCTTTTATATCCATGTTGTTGATTATATTGCAAAGTTCATGTTAGTTTTATCACTTTCATACTCGAGGACGAGCATGAGTTAAGCTTGGGGATGTTGATGCATGTAAAATGCATACATGAACTTTGCATTATAATTCTCCTCGTCGACCGCTTCCTCTTCCTCGCGGTGCTCGGCCGCAGGAGGAGTAGCAGCCCGAGTTGGCGGAGGCGTCGCCAGCTCAATCACCTCCTCCTCGTGGTGTTCAACCACGGGGGGAGAAGCTCCCCTAGATGGAGACGTCGTCACCTCCTCGACCACCACCACCTCCGCGCGGTGCTCACCCGCGGGAGGGACTATCTCCTGCTGCGACTCCACAGCAGCTTGCTGCGACTCGTTGGTTGCCAGCCTCGGCTCGTCAGCCGCTTGCCGCGGCTCGACGGCCGCCTGCTGCGGCTCGTCCGCCACAGGCGCCTCCTCGGCGGCACTGGCAATCTCCCCAAGCTTGCGGAGACGCCGTTTCCTCGGTGCCGCGGGTACCCTGAAGAAACACAAGCAAAGCATAGACCCCTCAGGAGGAGTTTCTCTGGAGCAAACGCTGAAACAAAAGAAAGGACCAAACTTACTCGTCGGCCGCTCTCCACACCCTTTTCTTCCCCCTGGGCGGCTGGAGGGCGCTCGCTCCGGCCTCTTCGGGAGGCGCCGCTGCCTCCTCGGGAGGAGCATCCCTTGAGGCGGCCCCGGCGTCCTTGTCATGGAGGGCCTTGGTGCGGGGCTCGTGACGTCCTCTCCTGCTGCTGCCCTCCTCCGTGGGGCGATGGGAACGGACCACGCGGAAGGCGTCCTCGTCCCCGCTAGAGGAAATCTCCTGGAGGTCCGCGCCGGGCGGCACGTTCCTTGAACCTGCATCCTCGCCAGAGGGGTTGGCACCTCGGGAAGCTTCCTCCTCGCCCGAGGGGTTGGCGCCTCGGGAAGCCTCATCCTCGCCGGACTCTTCATCCTCATCCGGCTCCAGCGCGTCGCCTGCCTGTTCCTGCTCCGCCGCCCACGGGTTGCGGTGGGACCCGATGAGCCTCGCGGGCATGATGCCCCACTCGTCAAAGTGGGGTAGGAGCCTACGGGCCTCGCGCACGTTCTCATCCATATATACGAACAGCGACAAGGCGTCGTTGTTGCTTGGGGGAGAAATGGACGTCGTGGCAAAAAGGGCCTTCATGATCTGCTTCAGCTCTTCCGGGGAGAGATCGTCGGGGCTGAGGCGCATCCTGTCATCCGGGCCTGAATAGGTCCACATCGGCGACGAATGCCATTGAAGGGGAGCAATGCGGCGTGCAACGAAATCATTCGCCACCATCCGGCCGGTTAGCCCGGCCTCACGGAGCACCTGAATACGCTCATACACCGCCATGAGCTTAGGGCCCTCGAAGTCACCACTCGCCCACTTCCTCGGCGGCGCCGCGGGTACCTCCAGGTTGCGGTTCGATGACTTGGTGCGAACGAAGAGCCACTTCTCGCGGAACTTCTCCACCTTCTTCGTCACCTCGGTGATGGCATTCTCACACTGCCACGCGATGGGAATGTATTCCTCACTTCTGGCGGCGGCGATGCGGAAGGAGACGCATCCAAGCCGCTCGTTCGACTTGGTGCTCCTGAGGGAGTAGAAGCTGCGGAAGAGGGCCACCGAGGGGTGGACACCGACGTATGCCTCGCAGAGGTAGGCAAAGATGGCGAGAATGAGCACGGAGTTGGGGTGGAGATGAAGGAGCTGGATCCGGTACGCTTCATGGATCGCCAGGAGGAAGCTGGAGAAGGGAGGAACGAGGCCGGCGTAGAGTGTGTGGAGGAAGACGGGGTAGTACCCCACGCCGACCTTGCTGCCGCCGGGCGCTATGCTGGTGGCGCCGAGTTCGTGGGTGTTGGCGGCCACCAGGTGCTGCACCCTGGAAACCGCCGCTGCGCCGGCGAGGGATTCCGGCATCGTCCCCTGGGGCGCGGCGCCCCGCACCGCCGCCGCAGACGTGCCGGTCTGCATCGCGGCCTTGCCTTTCTGGCTGTCGGTTGCACTCTTGGGAGACATGGCCGCCGGACGAAAAACTCGAAGATGGAGACCTCGGAGGCGGCGAGCTCTGGGAGGAAGAAGAGGTTTTTGGAGAAGTTTGCGCAGGAGTATTGGGAGAAGTGACGGGCACCGCCTGCGCACCCAGGCTTTATTGACCGGCCCCCAAGTCGTGGCGGGCCCCGCCACGTCGCCCGTTGGAGCCGAGGAGGTCGTGGCCTCGGGTGCAACCGCTGCGTGCCACGTGTCGCGGCCCTGTCAGGCATCTTTGGCCTCTCGACGCTTCGCCTTCGTCCATGGGCCTCGGCGTGCCCATCGCGGGCCCGGGGGCTACTGTCGGCACAGTGGAAACCAGGGTACCACGGGCCGGCCTGCCAGGGCCCACAAGATTCTCTGGGTGATTTTCTGCTAAGGACCAGGCTCTCCAAGCCTGGCGAGCTTCGCGAGGATTTTCCCCTCGCGAAGGGGTTTTCTCCTCGCCAAGGATTCTCTCCCTTGGCGAGAGATCGCTCCTCGACAAGGCGTCTCCAACGCCGCCCGCAATTCTGCTAAGGACCAAGCTGAAGGGCTTGGCGAGGCTTTTCGCCTCGCGAAGCGCCTTCCTCGTGAAGCCATCTCTGCCCCCGCGGCAGAGCGCACATGGGCTCTGTGCCATGTGCAGAGTGACGCGCATGCCTACGCGCGATGACGACGACGCCGCAGTTGCCATTTCCATGTATAAAGCAGTCAACAAAGCGGAGCCAAGCAAAGCGGACAACGAGTATTGCCTCTTTGGTGACAAGGGAACAGTCTGCAGCTACGCTCCAAGGACGACGTCACCGTGGGTCACCTCCCACCTCGGCAAGCGCCAGCCCACTGTCCAGCTGGTCGGTGCCCCTTTTCAGCTTTGGTGACGCCGTTCCCCTGCCGTGGACCGCGTCCACGAGCTTTACCTTTATGGTAGACCTCACCTTTACGGTGCACCGCGCCTCCTCCTTCGTCGCCATGTGGTAGCCCTTCCCGCCCAAATGTTTGGGCGGAAGAGGTCCAGGACGCCTATAAAAGGAGGAGGAGCGCGCCCAAGCAAGGGGTTCGGTTTTTGGAGTCTAGGAGCCTACCCAAAAACCCTAGATCTGAAGACCAGCAAGTAGCCATTGTTAGCCACCTCGAGCTCGACAAGCTCTCCATGTACTGTAAACTCTCCAAGCAGTACAATATACCAAAGCAGGACGTAGGGGTTTTACCTTTACAAGAGGGCCCTGAACCTGGGTAAGACCTTGTGTCAATCTCTGCAGTGTCGTCCGCAGCGAGCCTGACGAGCACCGTCGCCGGGGCACGTTGTGGATTGTTTGACTCCGTGTTCAGCCCCTTTACACGATACCTTGGAGACACCCCCAGTTCCTGGGACAGTTCTCCGACAGAGACACGCTCCGCTTTTTCATAAAACAGTCATGTTCTTCATTTATATGTGTTGAGTGTTTAGTTTTTATTATTCCTGCTTCTAGCTCTTGTTTTTCATGTATCTCTTGTTCAGAGCTATTAGCTTTTGTAGTTAGGAAGTACTCTATTATGTTTTCACTTATATTTGTTTCAAATAAGTTGATTGGTGTTTGGGTGAAAGAAAATTATCATGTAGGAAGTGGTGAAAAGAAGTGCTTGCATAATCTTGTAGATCGTTATCTTGAATATTTGATACTTGTCAATTGTTTTGAGATATGAAGTAGATTGATGCTTAAACTTGTGGATTATTTACTTAAGAATAGATTAGTAAAGAACTCCGTAAAGATTAAAATTATATGGCGCTTGTCCTGCTTGGCAGCTGATGGTGGATATTGATAAGTTGGGTGGTGCCCCAAGCGAAGGCGGAATTGTAGCTAGTAGCAGTTTTCCCTCGTTTAACGAACCGAGGTTTATTGAACCAGTAGGAGTTTGAAATCAACAACGAGGTGAATGTTGAAGATCTCTGGCTCTTACCTTCAACAGACGTGGACCTGCACACACTCAACCAAAATACTTTGCCCCCAACGGCGGAAAGGTTGTCAATCTTTCCGGTCTCGCAGAAAACAAAGCGGTTAATTGTATGATGAAATAGATAAAATATGAAAAGTGACCAGAGGAATAATGATGATTAAAAGCAAGTAAATGAGGTTGAAAACAATGTAAAAAGATGGACCGGGGGCCATGGGTTCACTAGTGGAGTCTCTCAAGTAAATAAAATATGCATGTGATGGGTGAACGAATTACAGCTAGGCAATTGACAAGATCATGACACAAACCCAATTTAGCTATAACAAAAAGGACATGATAATATTTATGGAGGCATCACGACAAGGAACAAAGACTGTTGAGTCCAACTGCGTCTTTGTCTAAAAAGTCCACCGCGGGATCGCTATCCAGCCTGTCACCCAACGGTATTAAGTTGCAAGCAACAGACAATTGCATTAAGTAAAGTGCATGAAGTAAGCAATACTAATATCAAAATAAACATTACCACCACTGTTTTACCCTTAGTAGCAACAGCACACCCTTGCCCTTAGACGTTTCTGTCACTCGTGCCCAGGAACAAAAGGGGGCATGAACCCACTATCTAGCATAAATACCCTCTCTTGGAGATACACACAATCACTTGGCCAAAGTAACTACGCACATCGGAGAGCATGCAAGAACATAAATTACTCATATAAGAATCATGCACAATCTGAACATGACTTTATAATCCATCGGATCCCAGCAAACACATCACATAGCGTTACAATAATCGATCTTGATCATGTTAGGCAGCTCACAAGATCATAAGACATGAAGCACAAGAGAGAGAGACTACCAACTAGCTACTGCCATGGACCCGTAGTCCAAGGTGAGACTACTCACAAATCATCCCTGAGGAAGGCATGGCGATGAAGAGCCCTCCGGGATCGATCTCCCCTCAGGCAGAGTGCCGGGATCAGCTTCAGATTGGACCCCGAACTAGGGTTTTCGGTGACGGCGCGTCGGGGTCGAGTTTCTGGAAAATAATGGCCGCCCCGACGTTTTTAGGGTTTTAGGCAATTTATAGGCGTCGGAGGGCCGCGAGGTGAGACCCCACGGGCAGGGTGGGCCCCACCCACGGGTCCACCTTGACCCGTGGCAGGGGGGGCACACCTGCCCCCTGGGCCTCCCCTCCGGCTCTCCTTCGGACTGGGACTTCGTCTTGGCGTATAAAAAATCCTCAAAAATTTCCAGCGCGTTCCGAGAATATTTCCAGAAGTAAATTTCTGAAACAAAAAGACAGCAAAAACAGGGAACTGGCACTGGGCATCTTGTCAATAGGTTAGTCCGACAAAATGCTTAAAATGATATAAATGATAGTAAAAACATGTGACAATATCATAAAACTAGCATGGATCACTCAAAAATTATAGATACGTCGGAGACGTATCAGCATCCCCAAGCTTAACTCCTACTCGTCCTCGAGTAGGTAAGTGATAACAAATAATTTTTGATGAGACATGCAACCAACACAAACTTGATCAAGATAGTAATGCAAATCAAAGGATGTGAATGAAGAGATACTAAACAATTGTCTATAATTGATAGCAAGAAAGCAATGAATAAACAAGTTGAATCATTCAAGCAAAACCTTTCATAAATAGTATGTTAAAGACATGAAAACAATGTGATCAACATATTTGAATAATTCACAAGGATAATAATTCAATAACAAAAGTGTTTGAGAATCAACACAAATGAAGATGTAAGAATTAGCAAAAAGCTTCAACTTCCAACGGTTTATCTTATAGATAAAGTCAATATAAAGATTCATGCTTAATCTCGATAATGTAATATGCTCAACGTTACCTAGGGTCAATGCTAGATATTTGCTTTTGTGGAGATAGAAGGAAAAAGGGAAAACTGACTCAACATTAAAAGTAAAAGAAAGGCTCTTCACAGAGGGAAGCAGGGATTAGTCATGTGCTAGAGCTTTTTGGTTTTTAAAACAGAAGTAAAATGATTTTGAGGCATGCATGCTTTCGTCAACGACTTTGTCGGAGAACTGTCCCAGGAACTGGGTGTGTCTCGAGAAGGATCGAGTAAGGGGCTGAACACGGAATCAAACAATCCTCAACGTGCTCCGGCGACGGTGCTCGTCGGACTCGCTGCGGGACAGCACTGCAGAGATGGAACGCTCGGTCTTACCCAGGTTCAGGGCCCTCTTGTGGAGGTAAAACCCCTACGTCCTGCTTTTGTGTATTGCACTGCTTGGAGAGTTCACAGTACAAGGAGAGCTTGTCGAGCTCGAGGTGGCTAACAATGGCTACTTGCTAGTCTCCAGATCTAGGGTTTTTGGGTAAGCTCCTAGACTCCGAAGACCGAACCCTTTGCTTGGGTGCACCCCTTCTCCTTTTATAGGCGTCTCGGACCTCTTCCGCCCAAACATTTGGGCGGGAAGGGTTACCACATGGCGACGAAGGAGGAGGCGCGGTGCACCATAAAGATGAAGTCCACCAGAAAGGTGAAGGCCGTGGACGCGGTCCAGGGCAGGGGCGGCGTCACCAAAGCTGGAAAAGGCCACCGTCCAACGGGACGGTGGGCTGGCGCTTGCTGAGGTGGGATGCGACCCACGGTGACGTTGCCCTTGGAGTGTAGCTGTAGACGGTTCCCTTATCACCAAAGAGGCAATACTCGTTGTCCGCTTTGCTTGGCTCCGCTTTGTTGACTGCTTTATACATGGGAACGGCAACTGTGGCGTCGTCGTCATCGCGCGCAAGCGCGCGCGTCACTCTGCACATGGCGCAGAGCCCATGTGCGCTCTGCCGCGGAGGCAGGGATAGCTTCGTGAGGAAGGGGCCTCGGCGAGGCAAAAGACCTCGCCGAGCCCTTTGGCTTGGTCCTTAGCAGAATTGCGGGCGGCGTCGGTAGACACCTTGTAGAGTTGCGGTTCCTCGCCGAGGGAGAGAATCCTCGGCGAGGAGAACAGATCCCTCGCGAGTGAAAATCCTCGCGAGGCTCGCCAGGCTGGAGAGCCTGGTCCTTTGCGAAAATCATCCGAAGAATCTCGTGGGCCCTGGCAGGCCGGCCCGTGGTACCCTGGTTTCCACTGTGCCGACAGTAGCCCCCGGGCCCGCGACGGGCACGCCGAGGCCCATGGACGAAGGCGAAGCGTCGAGGGGCCTAAGATGCCTAACAGGGCCGCGACACGTGGCACGCAGCGGTTGCACCCGCGGCCACGACCTCCTCGGCTCCAACGGGCGACGTGGCGGGGCCCGCCACGACTCGGGAGCTGGTCAATAAAGCCTGGGCGCGCGGTCGGCGCTCTTCACTTCTCCCATAACTCCTCCGCAAACTTCTCCCCACACCTCCAATCTCTCCAGAGCGCTCCAACTCCAGAGTCTTCGTCTTCTTCTCCGGCGACCATGGCATCCAAGAGAGCAGCCACCGACCCGAAAGGCAAGGCCACGGTGCAGGCGGGCACGTCGGCGGCGATGGCGCGCGCTGCTGCTCTCGAGGGAGCACTGCCACAGACACGCGTTACTGCGGCGACGATAGCGACGGTGCGCCACCTGGCGGCGGCGAGAACCAACGAGCACGGCGCCACCGAAATGAGGCCGGCTGGCAGCAGGCTCACCGAGACGTTCTACCCCATCTTCCTCCATACTCTTTACGCCGGCCTGGTGCCACCATTCTCCGACTTCCTCCTGGCGATCTTGGAGGTGTACCAGATCCAACTGCTTCATCTTCATCCCAACTCCATCCTTATCCTCGCCATCTTCGCCCACCTCTGCGAGGCCTACATCGGCATCCGCCCCTCGGTGGCGCTCTTCCGCAGCTTCTACTCCCTTCGGAGCACCGCTCAGGGCGAGCAGCTTGGATGCGTTTCCTTCCGCATCGCCGACGCCAGGAGCGATAACTACATTCCCATCGCCTGGTGCGGTGAGAACGCCATCACCAAGGTGACGAAGAAGGTGGAGAAGTTCCGCGAGAGGTGGCTCTTCGTCGACGCCAAGGCCACTCACCCTCTCCTGGAGGTGCCCGAGGGGCCCCCGAGGAAGTGGGCGCGCTGGGCGAGCACGGACTTCAGTGGCTCGAGGCTTGCCCGCGGTGTACGTGTGCATTCGTCGCATGCGCGAGGCAGGGGTCACTGGCCAGATGGTGGCCAAAGACTTCACCAGGCGCCGCATCGCCCCCCTCCAACTGCACGCCGAGCCGGTGTGGCGATACGACGGCAAGGGGGACGCAATGCGCCTGAGCAGGGATGGCTTTGCGCCTGAAGTATTACGCCAGATCATGGGCGTCCTCTTTACGACGTCGGAGATCCCATCTGCCACCAAGGAGGCGGCCAAGCCGCTCATCTGCTTCGCCGAGGAGAGCATCGAGGAGCAGCGCGCGCGCATGCCCACGTTCGACGAGTGAGGAATTGTGCCCGTGGGGCACCGCGGGCCTCGCCCTAACCCGTGGGCGGCGGAGCCGGAGTACATGGACGAGCCTTCGGAGTCTGAGGAGGCTGAGGAGTCCGCCGAGGAAGAGGCCTCGAGAAGCGAGGATCCCCTCGGCGAGGACGAGGCTTCGAGGGGCACAGACCCCGTTGGCGAGGACATCGGCTCCTCAAGGAGCGCTCATGCTGAGGTGGACCTCCAGGTGCTCTCCTCCGCCGACGAGGAGGATGCCTTCCGCGTTGTCCGCTCCCAGCGCGCCGAAGAGGGGGAGGAGACGAGCGGCGGTGGGAGAGGGCACTGTGAACCCCGCTCCAAGGCCGTCCACGACAGGAGGGCCGCAACCGCGAGAGGCCCTCCTCGCTCGAAGACAGGAGCGGCTCGGGAGGAGGCCGGAGCAAGCAACACCCAGCCGCCCAAGGCGAAGAAGGGGTGTGGGTGATGGCCGGCGAGTAAGCCCTTGACCTTGTCTTTTTCCTTTAACATCTTGCTTCTGAGGAAAACCCCCCTGAAGGATCTTCAACTCGTCTTCCTTTCAGGCAGCCTGCGGAGCCAAAGAGGCGGCGGCTCCACAAGCTGGGAGAGACCGCCAGCGTCGTCGCGGAGACGCCTGCGGCCGACGAACCGCAGCAGGCGGCTGTCCCTCCCGCGGTTGAGCACCGCGCGGAGGTGGTGGTGGTCGAGGAGGCCACGCCGTCGCCGGTTCGTGCGGCCACTCCTCCCGCGGTGGAGCGTCGCGAGGGGGAGGTGACCGAAGGGACGGCGCCATCTTCGTCTCGAGCGGCGACTCCTCCCGCTGTCGAGCACCGCGCGGAGGAGGTGGTAGAAGAAATGGCACCGCCGTCGCCAACAAGGACGGCCGCTCCTCCTGTCCAGACCGAGACGGAGGAGGAGAGGATGGATGAGGAGATCATCCTGGAGCCGCCCCCAACGGGGGGGGGGGAGGCTCCTCCCCAAGGGGCCGATGTTCCCGAGGCCACGGCGGATGCGGCCGTCGCAGAGGGGGCCGGAGGCGCCCCTAGGGAGCAGGAGGCGGAGCCCACCGGCGCTGGAGCTGAGCGCGAGGGGGCGCCCAGCCCCCAGAGGGCAACCGAGGCAAGCGTCGAGGGAGGAGTTCCCTCAAGCCCCCAGACCGCACCAGAGGCGGTCGTGGGCCCGAGGCAGGAGGCCCCGGGCGCCTCGACAAGTATCGAGGACTCCGCACCCGGCAGCAGTGCGGGAGCCTTGGCGCTGCAGGGGTCGCAGCGCCAAGCAATTCGTCGCCGGGTCATCCTCAACCAGGCACGGCGGGCACTCGACGGGCTGGAGGAGCAGCTCGCCAAGGAGGAAAACGCCCTGGCAGAGGAAAAGGCAAGGCTCAGCGAGGCCTGGGCCCTTCTCCACGAGAGGGTGGAGGTGTGCTGCCGGTGGGACGCGGCGGCCCAGGCGGAGCGCCAAGAGGCCCTCCGCATCGGCCATCCCTAGGAGCTTAAATGGTACAGAAATTTCAACTTTCTCCTTTATCCCCGTGTTTCGAGTGTACTTCCTTAGATTTTCATCCCTAACATCCAAAGAATAGTGAATATTAGGATATGAACCAAGAGCACCATAACGAGCAAATATTTTCCTAGCTTCTTTAACTATATCATCAAATTCATGGAGAAGAGTTTCTAATACAAAATCTTTTTCCTCTCCTCTCTCCATGCTATCAAGCGTAAGAAACATTTGCTGTAGTATAGGATTTAAATTAACAAACCTCTTCTAAGACGAGCTACCAAACAAGATATGGCGGAATCATAACTATCAGTTAGCTCAACTATTGATCTTTTATCATGAGTATAGAGTTTGCTAACGAAAGTGAGGAATTCTTCAATATTATATTTTCCAACAACATCCCCACTTCCTACCTTAACATCTTTCATACCAAAACTAGAAGGGAACATAGCTACTAGATAAAAGATAAACAAAACTGAAATAAAGATTACACTAATTTTTTTTGGGTTTTAAAAGTTTGAAACAGGAACATAAACTAAACGAGATATAAAGCAAGCAAGACAAAAACAAAGTAAAGATATTGAGAGTATGAGACTCCCCTTGCTGTAGCTCCAAAGTCCCCGGCAACGGCGCCAGAAAACTGCTTGATGGTGGATATTGATAAGTTGGGTGGTGCCCCAAGCGAAGGCAGAATTGTAGCTACTAGCAGTTTTCCCTCGTTTAACGAACCGAGGTTTATCGAACCAGTAGGACTTTGAAATCAACAACGAGATGAATGTTGAAGATCTCTGGCGCTTAACCTTCAACAGACGTGGACCTGCACACACTCAACCAAAATACTTTGCCCCCAACGGCGAAAAGGTTGTCAATCTTTCCGGTCTCGCAGAAAACAAAGCGGTTAATTGTATGATGAAATAGATAAAATATGAAAAGTGACCAGAGAAATAATAATGTTAAAAGCAAGTAAATGAGGTTGAAAACAATGTAAAAAGATGGACCGAGGGCCATGGGTTCACTAGTGGAGTCTCTCAAGTAAATAAAATATGCATGTGATGGGTGAACGAATTACAGCTAGGCAATTGACAAGATCATGACACAAACCCAATTTAGCTATGACAAAAAGGACATGATAATATTTATGGAGGCATCACGACAAGGAACAAAGACCGTTGAGTCCAACTGCGTCTTTGTCTAAAAAGTCCACCGAAGGGTTGCTATCCAGCCTGTCACCCAACGGTATTAAGTTACAAGCAACAGACAATTGCATTAAGTAAAGTGCGTGAAGTAAGCAATACTAATATCAAAATAGACATTAACACCCGAAAAGTCAATACGGTGCCCAGGCTACATGTAGCCCGTTTTTTTGAAAATTTAAAATCTGCAAATATAAGTTTCCAAAAAATCTGAAAAAAATCCGGAACGTAGATACTGATGATTCCTGCCAGTGTGCAAAAAAGAAATGCGAAATATTATGTATTTCATCCTGTGTAAAAAAGACAAATTTCTAGATCTAGGTGGTGATTCAAATCCTCTCAAAATTGTCAGAATTTTGTCATTTTCGTGTAGGGCGCAATATAAACTATTTCACATTTCTTTTTTGCACACTTCCAGGAATCATCATTACCTACGTTCTAGATTTTTTTCATATTTTTTTGGATAATTAAAATGGCGACAAAAAAATAAATAAAATACCGGGCTACATGTAGCCCGGGCTCCAAAACGCCGTGCTCCATTAACACCGCTATTTTACCCTTAGTAGAACAGCACACCCTCGCCCTTAGACGTTTCTGTCACTCGTGCCTAGGAACAAAAGGGGGCATGAACCCACTATCTAGCATAAATACCCTCTCTTGGAGATGCACACAATCACTTGGCCAAAGTAACTACGCACATCGGAGAGCATGCAAGAACATAAATTACTCATATAAAAATCACGCACAATCTGAACATAACTTCATAATCCATCGGATCCCAGCAACACATCACATAGCATTACAATAATCGATCTTGATCATGTTAGGCAGCTCACAAGATCATAAGACATGAAGCACAAGAGAGAGAGACTACCAACTAGCTACTGCCATGTACCCGTAGTCCAAGGTGAGACTACTCACAAATTATCCGAGAGGAAGGCATGGCGATGAAGAGCCCTCCAGGATCGATCTCCCCTCCGGCAGAGTGCCGGGATCAGCTTCAGATTGGACCCCGAACTAGGGTTTTCGGGATGGCGCGCCGGGGTCGAGTTTTTGGAAAATAATGGCCGCCCTCACGTTTTTAGGGTTTTAGGCAATTTATAGGCGTCGGAGGGCCGCGAGGTGAGACCCCACGGGCAGGGGCGGGCCCCACCCACGGGTCCACCTTGACCCGCGGCAGGGGGCGCATCTGCCCCCTGGGCCTCCCCTCCGGCTCTCCTTCGGACTGGGACTTCGTCTTGGTGTATAAAAAATCCTCAAAAATTTCTAGCGCGTTCCGAGAATATTTCCAGAAGTATATTTCTGAAACAAAAAGACAGCAAAAACAGGGAACTGGCACTGGGCATCTTGTCAATAGGTTAGTCCGACAAAATGCTTAAAAATGATATAAATGACAGTAAAAACATGTGATAATATCATAAAACTAGCATGGATCACTCAAAAATTATAGATACGTCGGAGACGGATCAGTAGCTCTCAAAGTCTAGATGTTCTTTTTGCAAAGGGATGGTTTGGCTAACAAGGGAGACAGTGTGGAGTCTAATGGTTATGCTTAATGTATATCATGTAGTCATTCATGAACCAGGTTGGTGCTATGTGTTTTCTTAATATCTTGCTAAGCCTAAAAATTTCGTACTGAAAGGGAATACTTCTCGTGCATCCAAATCCTTGAGCCAAATATCTTTGCCAGTTGTGTCCACCATACCTACCTACATGTGGTATTTCTCTGCAACTCCAAGTAAATTTGTCATGTGCTACCTTTAAAACCTTAAAAATATTCCAATTTGTGTCTCTGTTTTTAGCTCATGAGGAAGTAGTAAGAAAGTTTGTTATATCCTGTGTCAAGCAAGGTCATTTCCCCCTTTCACCTGATGAGCATGGATTACGTGCTGATACGTCCAAAACATATCTACTTTTGCAAACACTTTGCTACTGTTTTTCCTCTAGTTTGCATGATTTAAATGAAACTAACGCGGAATAATGCGGTTTTTAGCAAAATTGCTTTGGTGTCCTATTTTGTGCAAAAATCAAAGTTCTCAGAAAATTCTGGAAAAAAATCCAGAAATTCTTATTTGGCAGAAGACCCATGGAGCCAGAAGGGGAGCTGCGGGAGGAGCCCACAGCCCCCAGGTGCCACTTGGCCGCGGCCCAGGCTGGGCCGCGCTTGGGTCCCACCTGGCCACCTGGTGGCTCGGTCGACGATGCTCCTTTCGCCTACTTATTTCTCCCGACCTAAAAATGCTAGAACTCCCGATCGTTTTTCCAGAAAAGTTCCAGAGCGCTGCCGCCTCCTCGAAACCTAATTCGGGGAGCAGAAGTTCCTGTTCCGGCACCCTGCCGGGACGTGGATTGAAGGGGAGATCGTTGCCATCACCATCACCACCGCCTCTCCATCGACCATCCATGTTTCCCCCATCCATGTGTGAGTAATTCCCCACTGTAGGCTGAGGGGACGTTAGGATTGGATGAGATTGTTCATGTAATAAGATGTCAGATTGTTAGGGCATGATGCCTAGTATCTGTGAGAGTGCTTTTTATCGTTGTATTGACACTTGGTGAGCTTAATGCTTGACACTTAGGGCCCGAGTGCCATGTTTTCAGATCTAAACATATTATGATAAGTATTGTTTTGGATCATATCTACAAGTTGTTTGCACCTGTTATTGCCCGGAACCCGAGGCCCCAAAGTGACAGCTTTTGGGAGAACCAAAGGGGATGGTTTTGACTTGAGGGTTACATGTATTCATTGAATGTTAATGCTTTGCTCCCGTACTTTGTAAAACGAGTACCTTAATTACCTTTCGTCTCCTCATAAAGGCCCCGCTGAAACGGGATGGTTGGACAAAAGATGTCGTGCAAGTATCTTATTGCAAGCACGCACGACTACCTACGAAAAGCATGCCTATGTTTATTAGCACCTCGATACTGTTTATTTGTTTATCTACATGTTGCCCTTCGCAATTATTTCATGAACTATCTCATCCATGCAGTGCCCGTATTTACATCCCTATGCCTACGGTGTTTTAATCCTGTTGTTACTAAGATTGCTACTATTGCTGTTTTTACAATACTAGTGTTGTTACTTTATTACTGCTGCTATTATATTACGGTTGCTACTGATAAATTGCGCCAAGCAAGTTACTTTCCAGGTATGGCTGATCTGACAAATCAGCTGCTAAGACTAATAAATATTCTTTGTCTCCCGTTGTGTCGAATCAATAAATTTGGGTTTTACTCCCCTCGAAGTCTGTTGCGATGCCCTATACTTGTGGGTCATCACGTGCTCACTTAAATTTGTGAGAGAGCTGGCAAGAGACCCCGTGTATCAAACCAAAATATAAATATAACCCACTGCATCTTCTTCACACACATGCTCGAGAAATCGATAACATATGGTTAGTGGAACAAATAGAGAATGGGGAGTGACATCATTCCTCTAATTATTCAGCCGCTCTCACAAGTCTAAAGCCTTGCTTGGTATGGGGGACTAGCTGATTTCTTTGCTGTGGATTCGTTGACGAAAGCATGCATATCTCAAAATTTTTTTACTTCTGTTTCATAAAAAATTTAAAAAGCTCTAGCACATTACTAATCTCTACTTCCCTCTGCGAAGGGCCTTTCTTTTACTTTTATGTTGAGTCAGGTTTCCTTTGCAATCATTATCCTTCAAGCAAACTCATAGTACCAATTTTGGTGCAAGTCTTACTACATGTTATCTTTATATCTAACCACGAAAACTTTGTATTGACACTATCATGAGATAAATATGTTGCAAGTTGAAGCTTTTGCTGAAAACATAAATCTTCCTTTGTGTTGGTAAACACCTTTGACGAAAGAATGTTGCTTCAATCATGTCAAGTTTTATACTTTTAAGTCTCCAAAGTACTACTTGCTAAAAATTCTTGCTTAGATGTTACACTTGGTTGATCATTGTTTACTTTATTCAATAGAACATTGTCTTGGATCACTTCATTCAGTTCATGTGCTTTACATTATTATTTGATCAAGATTGTGTTGGTAGCATGTCACTTCAAAAATTGTTTTGTTATCATTTACCTACTCGAGGACGAGCAGAAATTAAGCTTGGGGATGGTGATACATCTCCAACGTATCTATAGGTTTTGATGTTCCATGCTTGATTATATATTATTGCCACATGTTTTTATAATTTTTTAAAATCATTTTGGCATAACTCATGGAACTAACCTATTGACAAGATGCCCAGTGCTAGTTCCTATTTTCTGCTGTTTTTTTGTTTCAGAAAATATGTTCGGGGAAGTTTCTCGGAATCAGCTGAAAATTTACATGAATTATTTTTACGAAGAAAAAAAGACTACACCTAGAGGATACCTGCAGGAGGGGCCCATAGGCCCCAGACGGCACCCAGGCGCGGTCAACTCCTTGACCGCGACTGGGGCCCACCTGGGCGCCTCGGATGCCTCCCCGAGTTGCCCTTTCGCCTATAAATTGCCTTCGTCTCGGAAACCCTCGATACCCGATCATATTTTCTAGAAAACATCCGAGGCCGCCGCCGTCGCCAACCCTAGATTGGGAGGGTCCTCAAGCTCTTCCCGGTACCCTGTCGGAGGTGGAGATCGTCACCAGCGCGGCATCTACACCACCACGCCTGCCTCCGGAGTGATAAGTGAGTAGTCCACCACGGGACTACGGGTCCATGGCAGTAGCTAGATGGTTGTCTCTTCTCATTGTACTCCATTGTTTAGATCTTGTGAGTTGCCTAATATGATCAAGGTCATATTATCTGTAATTGCTACATGATGTGTTTGCTTGGATTCAATGAATTGTGGAAATTATTACTCTTGTTCATATATATGTTAAGTTTTATTTATGATCTTGCATGCTCTCCGATGCTAGTGTATGCTTTGGCCAAGTATTTTTTAGTGTTGTAAGAGAGAGTATTTATGCTAGATAGTGGGTTCATGCCTTTTTGCGCAGAGTGTGAATGACAGAAACGCTCATGCCAAGATTGTGTTGTTGCCAGTAGGGAGAAAACAATGGTATTTCCTCGTGTTATTACATTGCTTACATTACACACAATGCTCATTGCGATGATCTGTTGCTTTCAACTTAATACTTCTGGGAGACATGCTGGATAGCGATCTCGGGGGTGGATTATTAGTCATAGATGCAGTTGGATAACGGTCTATGTATTTTGACATAATGCCCATATTAGATGAAACGGTGAACTATATTGTTTATGATAGCATTGTTATGCGCCCACCATTTTGTCAATTGCCTTGCTGTAATTTTTTTACCCATCATGCATATCTTCTGGAGAGACACCACTAGTTATCTGTGGACCTCGGTCCTATTTTCCTACACTGTTTACAACTGTTTTAATAGCTTTCCGTACTCATTTGCTCGCTGGTCATATTTTACTCTCATCATATTTTACACTTGCATAATTAATCCTTTGTGTTCAGCAAGCCAGAGAGATTGACAACCTCCCTGTTTCGTTGGGGCAAAGTAGTTTGTTTGTGATTGTGTGCAAGTCCACGTCAATTGTCGTAAACGGCGCCGTTGACACCTTGCTAAGTCTTCTCCAAGTCCTACTGGATTCGATAACCTTGGTTTTCTAATCAAGGGTAAACTGCTGCTACGCTGCATCATACCTTCCTCTTGAGGTTCCCCAACGAACGTGTGATCCACATCATCAGGGTAGACGAAGATCCTCCACTGTGGCTCATCGGCATGGAGGAAGAAGATCCATCAAAGCTTCAACATTTTAGGTGAGAAGTATTCCCCTTGACCAGGAGAAGCGGCTGCGTGAGCTCGCCGTCGCTGATGTATTTTGCCAACAGAAGCTTGAAGGGAGAACCTAAATTCTCTTAATCTAGAGTTCCCCATGGCGTGGCCACCTCCATGGTGGTTGAAGCCAGGGCAAATCATCCGATCTAGATCTCTCGCAAGCTTATTTAGGAGAGGGGAAGGGGAAGCAGGAGCAGTACCACTATGCATCATCTCCCTCCTCTGGAGCATGAAGAACAACAGCACCAAGACCTCCCCCACCATTCTACTCTAACCTAAACTCTACAAGTAATATATAGAGTAAGTTGGCCTCCCTCTCCCAACGTTGCCAGATGGCAGAGCCGCTAGTGATAAGGGAGGGAGAAGCCGAGGCGGTGGGTGGGCTCTCAAGGAGGGGGGGGGGGAGAGAGAAGAGAAAGGGGAAAGTGCGAGCCCCCATTGAAAGGGCAAGGATGTCGCCTAGAGGGGGGGGGGTGAATAGGCGATTTAAAACTTTTACGATTAGGCTTGATAAATGAGGAATAAAAATAGCGTTTAATTTATCAAGCACACAAAACCTAATATACTAGGTTCACCTATTTGCACCAAAAACTTATGCTAAGCAAGATAACAACAAGGTGATAGCAAGATTTAATACTTCAAGCATGAAGTCTATCACAATGTAAATTGCATAAGTAAAGAGCTCGGTATAGAAATAACTGAGGCACGCGGAGATGAGGATGTATTCCTGAGTTCCTCCTTGTTGAGGGAGTACATCTCGTTGGAGGGGTGTGAGATCGCCACCACAGGCCTACTCAACGCCACAAAGACCTTACCCTATTCTCCGATGAACCTCACCACAAAGGCTCGGTTCACCTTCCACTATCGGAATCCTTCAAGGCGGAATCCGGATCCTTTACAAAGTTCTTGAGGCACACACCCACAACTCAATCGGGGGCTCCCAAGTCATCACAACACCGTCTAGGGTCCAAAGACCCAAGAGTAACAAGCTCTCAAGCTTCACTTCCACAAATCTTTGTGGAGAGCACAAACCGATGCAACTAATGCAATGGAAGAGCACAAGTGCTCAAATCCTTCACTCTCAAATTCCAACAAAGCAACAAATGCCTATGGGGGAATAAGAGAGGAAGAACAAAGAGGAGAACCACAAAAGAACTCCAAGAACTAGATCCACTAGGTTCCCCTCACTTAGAGGAGAGATTGATTGGTGGAAATGTAGATCTAGATCTCCTCTCACTTTTCCGTAAAATATATACAAGAATCATGGGAGGGATTGAGAGGGGGCAAGGTTTTCCAAGGTCAACAATGGTGGGAGAGAGAGAAAACGTGCTGCCTTCGATTGGGGATCCATTGGGGAAGAAGGCCCCTTAAATAGGTCCCCCCGAAATCTGACCGTTATGTGCAGAAATCATGCACAGCGGTACTACCTCTGGGCCAGCGGTACTACCGCTGGGGCGGTACTACCTCTGGTGCCATTTTGAACAAAAATGAGGGGACCCAACGGTAGAACATGGCTGCTACCGCCAGGGTACCGGAGGGATACCCATAGCTAAAAAAGGCCTAGCGGTACCACCTGCGGTAGTAGCCGCCGTGAATCAGCAGTTCTACTCCAGGAGGAGCGGTACTACCGCTGCCACATCGGTACTACCGTCGGACAAAAAAACTGCAGAATGACCGGTACGAGAAAAATCATAACTTAATCATCCGGACTCCGTTTTCGTTGATTTTGGGCTCGTTGAAATCGCAACAAAGAGTTCTACAAGATTATGCAGAGAAACATCATAGTCCATCATGTGAGGAGGAAGCCACAAGAAGAGAATTTGACCTATCTTAGAAGAGACAAATCGGTAAAACCTCCAACACCGAAAACGCAATAGAAGACGCATACGAAAACCGTTTTCGGTGAACTTGGCCTTGTCATGACAAGCACGACAAGAACCAAGACCACACCACGATAAGAGCCAAATAAGAACCAATGAAGATGATTCCAAGGATGCAAAGGTTTGAGCTCTCTACGACGATACGTTCAAGATACTCGTGATGACGTGGATCACACGTTCGCTGGGTACCCCAAGAGGAAGGTATGATGCACTATTGAAGCAATTTTGCCTTGATTACAAAACCAAGGTTGTCAGATCCAGTAGGACTTGGAGAAGGCTTAGCAAGCTGTCAACGGCGCCGTTAACAATAATTGATGTGGACCTGCACACAATCACAAACAAACTACTTTGCCCCAACGAAACAGAGAGGTTGTCAATCTCTCCGGCTTGCTGAACACAAATAATTAAATGCGTGGATGTAAAATATGATGAGAGTGAATTATGACCAGCGAGCAAATGATGATGAAAAGCTATTAAGACAGGTGTAAACAATGTATTAAAATAGGACCGGGATCCACAGTTCACTAGTGGTGTCTCTCTAGAAGATATACATGATGGGTAAACAAATTACAGCATGTCAATTGACATAATTGTGGGCACACAACAAGGCTATCATAAAAAAATATAGTTCACCGTTTCATCTAATATGGGCATTACGTCAAAATACATAGACCGTTATCCAACTGCATCTATGACTAATAATCCACTCCGGGATCGCTATCCAGCATGTCACCCAAAAGTATTAAGTTGCAAGCAACAGATCATTGCAATAAGCAAAGTGCATAATATAAGCAATGTAAATAACACAAGGAAATCACACCGATGTTTTCTCCCTAGTGGCAACAACACATCTCTTGTCTTAATCGTTTCTGTCAACCCGAGCTCACACAAGAGAGGCATGAACCCACTATCTAGCATAAATACTCCCTTATACAACACTAATAATTACTTGGCCAAAGCATCCACTAGCATCGGAGAGTATGCAAGATCATAGATAAAACACAACACATAGATGAACAAAAGTAATGTCTTCAACAATTCATCGGATCCATGCAAACACAATCATGTAGCAGTTAAAGATAATATGATCTTGATCATGATAGGGAGCTCACAAGATCTAAACAATGGAGTACAAGGAGGAGAGACAACCATCTAGCTACTGCTATGGACCCGTAGTCCCGTGGTGGACTACTCACGCATCACTCTGGAGGCAGGCATGGTGGTGTGGATGCCTCCGGTGTCGATTCCCCTCTCCGGCAGGGTGCCGGGAAGAGCTGCAGAACCCTCCCGAACTAGGGTTGGAGATGGCGGCGGCCTCGGACGTCTTCTGGAAAATATGATCTTGTTCTTAAGGTTTTCAGGGCGAAGACCAATTTATAGGCGAAGAGGCGACTCGAGGCGACGTCGGAGGGCGCCAGGTGGGCCCCAGGCACGACCTAGGGTGGGCCCGCGCCTGGAGGGCGTCTGGAGGCTGAGAGCCTCCCCTCCGAGCGTCCTTCGGGTTCCGACATTGTTTCAACTTGGAAATAAATCACGTAAATTTTCAGTGCGTTCCGAGAAACTTCTCAGAACAACTTTTCTGAAACGAAAAGACAGCAGAAAATAGGAACTGGCACTAGGCATCTTGTTAATAGTTTAGTTCCATAAATCATGCCAAAATGATATAAAAACATGTGGCACTGATATAAAATCAAGCATGGAACCTCAAAAACTATAGATACGTCGGAGACGTATCAACTTGCTGGAGAGCCCCTCTTGATAGTACTGCTATCTATCCTATAATCTGGTCTCTCAACTAACATCATGAGACCGGTAATAGAAAGCCTATCAAGATCATACCTTTGCCTTGCGCATAATCCACTTGAGCTAGATGATGACGATCTTTGTCTTATCAAGTTGGACCACCTTTCTTGATTCGCTCCGCTCGGTGAAGACTCACGTAATGCTCCCCTATACAGAAATATGGGAGAACTACTTCTTCGGCATGTATTCACTTGGCCATTATCTTGATGACGATCACCATGACGCCATTCTCCATGAGCTACATAGGATCTTCCTCTTGATTCATGCTCATGGAGAAATACCTAACCCCACATAAATATACCGAGCACATAGATCATGGGTTAGTTCACAAGCCTATATTTGACAATTGCTTACCATACCATGAGATCATACGATCCCTCATGATACATCACTAGCCTTGTGTGTTGATCATGCTCGCACTTAGCCTTGATCAACATATAATCTTCTCCCTTTAGCCTTGACTCCAACATATGGAGATCAAGCATTGCTTATGGACACAACCTACAACTATAGCTCAATACACAAATTAGTCCATAGAGATTGTCATTAATTACCAAAACCACACATGGGGACAACCATGCTCTTTCAATCTCCCCCATTTTGGTAATTGATGACAATCCCTTTTAAGAGGGTTTATATAATGAATTAAGCATCCTTGCAAGACAAGCAAGCAAGCAAGGACACAAGAGCGTAAAAGGCAAATGCTTAAGAACCAAATGAAAGCATAAAACCAAATGCCTTAAAACCTCTAAAATTCTCCCCCATTGGCATCGATTGCCGAAATGGGAGAAAAAATTTAGAAGGCCAATATAATATGAGTTCCTCAAAAAGGTGTGCATTTTTCAAGATGAGAGTTTGCTAAACATCGTAGCTTGACTCCTATAATCACATGGTGAGAACACCTTCCTTATGAATAAGACAAAATTAGTCCATTCTACCAAAAAACAAAATTCAAGTACAAAATGGTTCCCAAACTCATTGGGTCCCATAGTAGTTAGATACACTACAATACATAGGACACACTCCACATAAATATGTGCATATAGATATGAAATTGAATTTCATGCACATCTTAGCCGATTTAGGATTCGGTGGAGTATACCCTATATATTGGAACGAGAAAGACAAACATGCCATATAATATATATATTAGAGAATATACATGCAAAGTCTTTCAAGAACCAAACGAGATACAATTTGCACAAAAACACTAAGTAAACCAAGAAGAGGGCACACCAAAAATTGACACAAAAGGGTTGTCCAAATTATATCAAAATCAAAATCAACACATGATTTATTCCAAAACACATCAACACATGAAGTGAGATATCAATAGGAATCACATCAAACAACACATGAGAGATAAGACACCAAATGAAAAAGATACCAACTTGAAGCGAGGATACCAAAAGAAGGATATTACTCGAAAGATATTAAGTAAAACAAATAATGAGAATTATGGTATCAAAGCTCCCACAAGAGATATCAATTGAAACAAATATCTATGGAGGAGATATGAAATTCCAATTAATACCAATTTATGGTACCAAAACAAAGCCAAGGAGCATAGAAGATAAAATATGATAAAGCTAAAATGACATTTCTCATTCACGAAGATAAAACACAAAACGAGGAATGAGAAAGTAACTCCCTAGAGAGAGCAAGGTTACAACAAATAAACCAAACACTCTCTACACTTTTTATGATGGCACAAAGCACAAAAGGAAAAAGGTTTGTCTTCCATAAAAACATAAGATGGAAATCAAATACCAATTGAAAATATCAAATATTAATTGATAAGATAGCGTTTTAAATAATAAAGAAAACCTCCCCCAAGATTCATGCATTATCTTGAGATTTGCACTTGAATACAAAATGCATACAAAAGGGATCATTACTCTCCATATGTCATTTACAACACTAAACAAGATCAATAAGTCAAAAGGATCCACACAAGAGGCAAGGAAGACAACGTAAGTCAAAATAAACACTTGGCAATAAATAACGCAATACAACGCAAGAGACAAAATGAAGATGGTCTAAAAAATCCACCACAATTATGAGTATCACTTGTCATGGACAAGGAGTATATAGAGATATTTCTCGGTGGTATATAGGAATAATTTTCAAGACCAACTTCACAACATATAAGCATATGGCAAGGATAAGATTTAAACACAATGCTTAGATAGATAGATATTCTTGATGGCTTCAAATATTTACGTGATCATGCAAAGCAACTACAAAGAGTCGCTTGCAGCACTCGGTTCTCCAAAAAGATATATGCGGACATATTTGGGAAAACCGTACCAAGAACGTCCATCATAAACAAGATCCAAAAGATGAGCAATAAAATCATTTTTAAGTATGATGGAACTTGTTTGAGCAACATGCCACAAGGAACAAGATAATTAAAATATCAATACTAAGTGGCAACACCTCATATGTTCACATTTTCTAGGCTTGTAATATGCACAAGGCTTATTACTCCCCCATGATGTGATAATCCATTTTATTTAAGCAAGAGGCAAATAAAATCAAACTAGAGATAATTAATGGACATTATAGAATTTGAATTTCTCATGAGCAAGACATACCACATAGAGACTTAGATAATATTAATATATCAACACTAAGTGGCGTTCCTCATGTATACACATTTTAGGATTGTGAATTGTACGAAGCATATCACTCCCCCAAAATGGTATAATCCATTAATCTCTCAAAAGAGCCAATAAAAATCCACACAAGATCCATCAAAGGCTCAACACAAAGTTTACACATACATGATACACAACTATCATACATATACTTGATTTCTCAAGATAAGTACGAAAGAAGCACATCGTATACAAACACATGCTAGGAACAAAACTAACACATGCAAGGGGCAAGTAACTTTTAATGTAAATAAGGTAAATACGAGTTATCGCAAGGAGGAACATTGGATATGAGATAGAACAATATACTCCAAATGACTTGGCTTGAGAGAATATAATTGATGAAGATCCCTTAATTCTTCATAAGATAGCCAAGTCTCCAAAGTCCTCCAACAACACCTATTGATCAAGTTTGAGCTTGTTGGTCCCCAACCAAGTTGGGTCCTAAGAGGTTAGTCAAAATAGGCTTGACAACTCAAATGGTTCTTTTCTTGACACCACTTTGAGTTCCCACATATTTGGCAAACACATTGCCAACTCTATCCTTCCTAAGATAATAAGCATCATCAATTATAATAGGGTTGGATAGGGTACCATCAGTGCATGAAGAAGCCAAGTGACCCTTCTCACGACATAAGTAGCAACATCGATTCTTCTCTTTCTTCTTAATAGGCTCCTCAACTTGAGGGAATTAACTTGAGTCTTCTTGGGAGGTGACCGTTGTTCAACTCATGTTAAGCATGAGATTGAACCATAGGCCGCTTCCCTAGTTGCTTCTCACTAAGAGAGTTCTTCTTCATTGGGCAAGATCTAACATGGTGCCCTTCTTGCTTGCACTTGAAGCAAATGATCTTGGCTGGATTCTTGACTTGTACTTGGCCTTTCTTCTTATCAATCTTGGACTTGTTCTTGTTGTTGGAGTTGAATCCAAGTCCACTCTTGTCATTGGGGGATTGTTGCACACTCAACATGTTTTCAACTGCGCTCTTCCCTTTATGACGCTTTTCCAAGCCTTTCTTCAAGAAAGTGGCTTGTGCGTTGAGCTCATATCTTTCCTCTACATGGTTAGTGACAACAAAAGTACTAGAGGAGGTAGATGCATCATTGTTAGAGCAACAAGGCAAGGAGAGTAATTCATCACAAGATGCATCAACATTATGAGTGGATGACCTACTAGGACTAGCACATGTCAATATAGCATTTTTAGTTAAATTTGTGCTATTGTCCACATGAGGCTCACAAGATGTTACCTTGGTAGTGATAGCCTCATGTGCTAACTTTAGCCTAGCATGGGATGCTAGAAGATCCTCATTAGAGCTAGAGAGCTTTTCATGACTTTCTTCCAATTTCCCATACTTTCTAGTTAGCAACTCAAGTTGAGCCCTTAGCTCAACATTCTCCTTCAAAATAGATGCTTCACAAGAAGTAGAGTTAGTAGCACAAGCATCATTAACATTAGGAACGGAAGAAGACAACATGGCAAGCTCATCCTTTAAACTAGCATTTTCCTTTTTAGTGACTTTGTATTTAGCATTAGCATGGTCACGATCTTTGATGAGTTTAGCAATTATTTCATTATGAGACTCCTCAATAGATTCGAATTTCTCGTCAAGAGATACCCGAGTCTCATGCTCTTCCTCAAGATTTCCTTGAGATCCGTGATCTCGCGCGCGTACTCATATTCACGGTTATAACATTCATCAAGGCGAGTTTCCAAAGCCTCAATGGTATCCCCGCGCTCAACAAGGGTACTCATGATTTCAAAGAGATTATCACAAGCAATTTTGTTCTTTGAAAGAGCATTAAGAACCATTAGACCTTTCTTATGAAAGGAAGCATCATTTTCTTCATCATTATTATTTTTGTCATTATCATCACTACTTGAAGATTTAGCCATAAGGCAAAAGATGGTTGATGAAGATGAACAATTACTTAAGGAACTACTCAAGTTCACATTTTGTTCCATAGATAATTGGGTTTCCTCTACATTATTAATAATACAAGGATTAGAGGGAACACAAGCATTTTTATCATGGCAACAAGATAAGGCAAGCATATCATCATTAGATTTAGTTGAGCAACTATTAAATGATATGCAAGGACTATCGACACTAGCATGTAAGACATTTGGAGTGCTAGAAGAGTTTAAGTCCAAAGATATAACATTGCAATGAGATAGAGATGAAGTATAGTCAATAGTGGAATCACCATCAACAAAGCAATTTCTACCACCACTCACCATATCATTACCTTGTGAAATCTCACATGTTGGTGAAGTGGAAGAAGATGAAACTCATCATGGCCGGAGGTGGAGGGAGAACAATCATCCTCAATAATGTTGGACACACCATACTTATCTTGAAGTTTTGTCCACAACTCATGAGCATTCCGAAAAGGCATTATTTACTCAAGAACTACATCGCTCAAAACACAAATAAAACCATTAGATACTAGAGTATCGAGATAAGAGTTTTCCTCATCCTCTAAAGATAAATTTTGGGAATCCTTTGGAGGAGAAAACCCATATCTAAAATTCTCTTCATATTTTGATCCATGTCCATAAGAAGGTTAAGTATGCGAATTTTCCATACAACATAATTTGTGCCATCGAATATAAAAGTGGGATCATGCACTAATTCTCTAAACGACATCTTTACTTTCTAGGCGGTAAAGCCTAATAATGAGAGCCATGGCTCTGATACCAACTGAAAGGACAAGGATGTCGCCTAGAGGGGGGGGGTGAATAGGCGATTTAATTTTTTTACGATTACGCTTGATAAATACGGAATAAAACTAGCGTTTAATTTATCAAGCACACAAAACCTACTATACTAGGTTCACCTATTTGCACCAACAACTTATGCTAAGCAAGATAACAACAAGGCACTAGTGGAAAAAGGCCCTTTAGTCCCGGGCCCAGAGGGCCTTTAGTCCCGGTTGCGCAACCGAGACTACGCAATCGAGACTAAAGGCCCACACCTTTAGTCCCGGTTGTGTTACGAACCGGGACTAAAGGGTCTCCACATGGCCGCTGTCGAGTGCCTTTAGTCCCGGTTGGTAACACCAACCGGGACTAAAGGTCTGCACGCTCGGTTTTAGGGTTTAGGGGTTCTTTTACTGTTTTTCATTTCAATTTTTTTCATTTATTGTTTTCCTTTTTAGGGTTAAGGTTTTGCATTCAATTCGACGATACAACATATATACAACAAAGAAGGAACCATTACACAACATCATCATAAATATAAGATCAAAGTGTGACTTATTTCTTCGTCCTTGCAGTTGAACCTGTTACATATATAGTACCATATATATATACAATATCTCTTACGATCCCTACTTGTAGGGATGAAATTCTCCGTCTTTAGATATGACATGTTCTAGTAAGAATGCCGCCAAATCCTCTTGAATTGCTCGCACGCGTTCCTTTGGTAGGAGCCCGTCCCACATCCGTTCGATCTAATTTAAAGAAGGGGGTCAATATATCTATATATATATATATATATATATGAATTAATCTCAACACAATTGATGGTAATAAAATATTATTGTGAATATTGTTTACGTACTCGAAATTGTTCTAAGATTCTGCCCCTCTCACAGGTCGTCTCGCGAATGAAATCGCAGACGTAGAATCCACATAAATTATTCCCGGATCCCTGCCTCAGGCACTTTACGAGAACAGAGTTCAATCAAAATAATAATCAAGCATGATAATGTTATTGAAACTAGAATCAAACAGATGCGCGGGTCTAGCTAGTACTACTTACACTTAGTTCTTCAAATGTAAGCTCCTCTTTCCAATCACCCGGAGCCCTGTTGGTGAACCATTTTCAAACCCTGGCAGGCAAAGGAAATGAATAAAGGACTTATTAATTACTAGATACTAGGAAATGAATGAAAGTTGCCGATATAGTGCCATAATGATTGAAAATACCTCTGGAGCATTTCACGCATGTCCGCCCACTTCTCAGAGTCATTACGTAGCGGGTCCATGACTTCTACTAGTCCTTTGTCAGGAACAATGATTAGCAGAATATAGTGGAACCTGCGCACACATAACTTGTCAATTACACTTAACATCGAGTAAGCGAATAGAATGTGTATAAGACAGTAACACTCACCCGAAGTTGTAAGGAAATAATATTTCCCTTTTGGTTTTCTATCTCCTTAACGCCCTTACCAAGAGTTCCTCCGTTTCCTTGTGTTTTTTTATTAGATTATGTTGATGAACGACATCTGGGTCAACGAACCCAAGGTCATAGATTCGTCCTTGTTTGCATTCGAGAATCTTCAATCTGCATAATAGAGTGAGGATAATTATACATGCAATGAACGAGCTGAGCTAGAGACTTAATTACAGAAAAAAATACTTACAGACAATAGGCACTGACGATAGATTTGTTGATGGCGTCTTGATTGAATAACTAAAATAATTCTGCAAATTCAATGTGTATCTCGGCATTTCAACGCAAGAAATGCTTATCTTTAATTCCCAAAATGAGCCAGTTTGTCCCTTTCTTTGCTTCTTTCATGTACCACTGATGCAATCTTCGCACTTTTGTTGGTAGCTTTGGGACCTCCTCAGGTCTGACAAGAGGCTTCCCGTACTGGTATTTGTATGCGAACTCAGGCATGGGATACTCTTGCATAGAGCCTAAGTATTCAGCCATAGACAAACCAAGCTCACCAGTCGTTTCTCTGATTAGTTTTGTACAGTCTGAATCATAAGGGATATCGGAAAACACGTTGAGCAGGGGGCACGATTGGTTTTCCTGTTCTCCAAGCTGGGGAAGTTTTCTCCCACTTGCACGTGCCCGCTGCACCTGAGATTCACGTGACTTCATAATAGAGCGGTCGTAGTCTGGTAACATCTCCTCAGCCGTTGGTCGCCTCAGGTTTTCCAAACATTTCTTCAGTTTTGCCGGATCTATTTTCTCCACTGGCTCCGGCCGTTTCGGTGCTAACTGACGTCTCACATTCACGTCTACTTCTATGCGAAGTTCCTCATCAGTCATCTCATTGATGCATCTAAAATGCATACATGAACTTTACACTATAATAGTTATATTCCATTCATATTTGCATCATATAAGGGGTATATTACTGTTATTAATGATTTTTGGTAATTTATGATGATATCCCCTTTTTATGGAATTAATCATGCGCAGGCAGAAAACCCCTATTTCTTTCCTTATTTGTTTCAGGACCTTAACGACGTCATAATGAGCTATAAATTTACGGGGGTCAATATTTTGGAAGGAGAAGATTTAGGAGCGAAAGAAGTCAACGAACGGAGGCCGGAGGACCAAGATGGAGGGTCCCATGCGGCTACAGTACCAGGCCGCGTGGGCCCATCCAACTCAGCCCTCGTGGCCCCATTTGCATCGATCCTTCGCCCTGAAGCATCCTCGTGACCTAAAAACGCCTATATAAGAGGTCCCCCGACGTTTTCCCAGAGGAGAGCCGCCACATGAGAGAAACAAGAAACAGAGACCAGGAGGCTGCAGATTGGAGGGGGAAGAACACTCTCATCAATCCCGTAATCACGTGTTTTTCTGGCGCCGTTGCCGGGGAATCATAGCTGGAAGGGTTTGTCCAAGGATATCACAACAAAGTCAACTTGATCACCAACTTGTGCTAACACCTAAGCTTGGGGAGGTTGCACCTACGTGAGCATCATCTTGTCCATCTTTACCTTCAAGCAAATTATTTTGTTTTGTTTTTTGTCTTGCATATCATATTTAGATTTCGGTTTGCATATTTTATTTTCAGTTTTGCATTTTGTTTTGCATTAGTTAATTTGGTTTGCATTGTTTTAGTGTCATTTTATTTTCATTTTTGCATTAAAAATTAAAAAACACATAAAAATCTGCTAAAATGGGTGATAGGACTAAGTTGTGTGACTACACAAACACTCCAAATGATCAATTTATTGCTAAACCTATTACCACACCTGAGATACAAGCTGATAGCTATGAAGTAAGTCCTAGTTTGTTGAACTTGATAACTAGGGAGCAATTTGGAGGTAGTGCTGTGGAGGATGCCTCTATGCATCTTCATGATTTTGTTGAAATCTGTGACATGCAAAAATTTAAGAATGTTGAAAGTGATATTCTAAAACTGAAATTATTTCCTTTCTCACTTAGAGGAAAAGCTAAGGAGTGGCTGCATTCTTTACCTACTGATAGCATTAAAACTTGGAATGATTTGAGAGAAGCTTTCATTAAGAAATATTATCCTCCTGTTAAAATTTTGCAAAATAGAAACAATATTCTATCTTTTAGGCAAAATGAAAATGAACATGTTGCTATGGCTTGGGATAGGATAAAACTTATGCTTAAAACTTGCCCATAACATGGAGTTAATGAATGGACCATACTACACTCTTTTTATAACGGTCTGAATTACATGTCTAGAAATATACTTGATTCTGCTGCTGGAGGTGCTTTTATGGGAAAAACTATAGTAGAGGCTAAGAATATATTGGAAAGCATTTTGCAAAACTATAGTCAATGGCATACTGATAGAGCACCTAGTTCATCTAAGAAAGTAAACTCCATAGAAGAAACTCATGATTTGTCATCTAAGATGGATACTATTCTTGCTTTGCTTAATAAACCTAGTGTTGAAAATATTCCTTTGCAAGAACTTGTTGGTGATAATTCTGAAAATATTGATGTCAATTTCATTAGGAACTATGGAAACAATGGGTATGGTAGCAACAATTATAATTCTTATAATAAACCTCCCTATGTTCCCAACAATCGTCCTTTTGTTCCATATCTTAATGCTAATGATAAATGGAAGCCTGTGCCATCTAGTAATGATAATGTTGAGACTAATAAAATTCTTATGGAACAAGTTGCTAGTCATAATACCATGATACAAGAGTTGAATAAGTCTGTTGCTTCTATTAGTTCTGATATTAAAAACTTACAACTCCAAGCTGCAGGACTAGACAAAGCCCTTTCAAAACTTGCTGATAATCAAGCCACTTTATTGAGTATGTCTGCTGGAAAACCACAAGCACCACCAGTGGTTGGATTGAATTCTATTAATATTGCTGAAAATGCTCCTCTCACTTTGGAGGAAACTATGAATGAATTGCTAAACTATCCTGAATATATGTTGCCTTTTATGTCTCATCTTATGGCTTTAAAAGAAGAAACTAATGAAACTAAATATGATGAAAGAAAAGTTAAAGAAGTTAAGATGCTTAGTGAAGTTAATAATCGCTTGCTTGATTTAAAGAATAGTAGCTTGCATGAATTAATATCTACCTTACAAAAATTTGCAAGTGATCCTTCTATTGATGTTAACAAATCTGGTTTTGGTTCCTATATTGCTAATCATGTCTTGAAAGAAAAAATTGCTAGATACAATCAAGAAGCTATGATACCACCTAAGCTTGGGGATGTATGGATCCCCAAGGTGCTAGTAACTATTGGAAAAGAGACACACCATGCCATACTTGATCTAGGATCTAGTGTCTCAGTTTTATCTAAAGAATTATATGAATCACTTGAATTAAAGAATCTTGAAAAATGCTCTATTGGACTTGCACTTAATGATAATACCATTAAACATGCTTTAGGAAAAGTAAGTTATGTCTTGGTAGAGTTACATATGACTTTTGTACCTGTGGATTTTCTAATCATGGATATGGAGAATAAAACCTCTAGTCCTATTATTTTGGGAAGACCTTTTCTTCGTACCACAGGGGCTATCATTGATTCAAAGGAAGGGAATGTGAAGTTTCAGTTTCCACACAAGAAATGCATGGAACACTTCCCAAGGATGAAGGGCACAAATTTTAAGCTCCCTCATGAGCTTCATCTTCGGTAAAACAACAAGTAAGTAAGCCTAGCTATATGGCTATAAAGAAAGCGCTTTACGGGAGGCAACCCGGTTGTTTTTATTTGGATTTTCTTTGTGTCCTCTTGCTGTAACAAGAGATTTTTTTTTCTTAGTTTAGTTTTTGGAATTTTTATTAAAGTGCCAAGTTTTACCCATTTTGGTTGAAAAAGTTGCTATACCTATTCGGAGATTTTATTCCTGCACAGAGTCTGTGCACGGTTTAATTTTTCATTCCTATTCTGTAATTCCAAATGATCTGAGATTTTTACTGTAACTGAAACTTTTCATCCTCTGTATGTTTGAATTTTTTCAGATTTTTTCGACAAGTCTAAGTAGGACAGAAAAATACGTTTTTCTGCCGATGTTTTTCTGGACAGATTATGTCCCATATTGTTTTATGCATAGTTTGAACTATTGAGTTGATCCAATTGAGTTTATGAGTAGGCATACAACATTATACATTCTCTGGTCATTCATATGAATTTTAATCCATGGATTATATGCGGCAAAGAAATTTGTTTATTTATCTCTACTAATATCACCCCACAGAAAAGAGATGGGAGAAATTGTGTTTTGAAGTTTTTTTCACACGGATTGGAGGAGATGCACCATGAGTTATCCAAGGATGGTGAAAACCATAAGCTTGGGGATGTGAACATCCCCACTGAACCAAAATACTCTCGGTTTGCACACGTCTAACTTCTGTTTTTCTATCATTGCACTTTATCGCATAAACTTGGAGCGTCTTTTTGTTTGTTTTTGCTTTGATCTTTATTTTGTGAGACCACCACACTATCTTTTATATATGAGAATGCTACTGGAAATTTGGGTTGAAATATCTAGCATGCTTATGTTGTATTGGGAAAAGGGATGTCTAAGTTGATTTTTAATGATACATATAGTTGCATGATTCATGAGCCTCTTTATGAGTAATAATTTGCAAATGCTTTATCATGAGCTATCTTTTATTCATGTTTTGATGCTGTATGTTATTTCACTTTGCTTGACATGAATTAGTTACTTCTATGGACACTCATGCATGCATCTAGAGGGTCATCTTTCTCCCTTTTGCAAGCCCAAAAATTTCAACAAGTAAAAACTTGTTTCCAACACCTTCAACCCAAGTTTTTCCAGTGAGTCCACCATATCTACCTATTAGCTTTATGCTATTCCAAGTATGTTTATCATGTTATATGTGTTATCTATGCCTCTAAATGAAAATGATGATGTTATTTATTGTAATGGTAAAAGTTGGTTAAAAAGCTCTCGCGAACTTGATGCACACTTTACTTTTATTGCATTCAAAAAGATGAACCATTGTGATTAATATTATGAAGATAGTGGCTTGATAAATGTTTAAGGTTGGGAGTTAGCCCATATGTGCTGTCACATGCAAAGCTTTCAACATGTTTCATCATTTGTTTAGTTGATATCATGTACTTTTGTCTATGGATGCCTATCATGACGAAATAAATGTGGAAATAGAGTTAAGTTTAAATGAGTTTGTATAAATGGTTAGAGAGAAACCTGGGCCGCTAATCTAAGCCATGCATCATTCATGGTGGAAATTTACTTATATGCTATTTTGAACCCTCTGTGATACACCCTACAATAAAAAGCTATATCACGTGGTAAATAAAGAGGGTGTTAAGATTGTTCAATATGTTTGTTTGTCTTGTTGTTTTGATATGGGCTTGATCCATATCATGGGACAAGAGGTACCCCAGGTGAGACTCTTGATAACACCGTTATTACTTACAATGATAGATAACTTAAACTTGCTTTGTTTCCCAAGTTGAGTAATCATGGTGTAGGCACTTGTATTCAAGGGGCATGAGACATCTAACCTTTACTTTATCAAGACCACTACTCATATTTGCTTTCACATTTAAACTTTAATCATTCAAGATGCTATGATAGGGGAATGAGAGCTTGACACCAAGTATTACCATTGCATTCAATAACTTAAGTAGAATAGTTTGGAGGATAGATGAAACTTATGCATGCTTTACCTCTACTTATTTATATATCTTTTCCAAAGTGTCCACCTTTTATATTCAGATTTTCATACACTCTATGGACCACAAGTATGCAAAAGTAAGAATGTCCATAGTACTATCTTTTATGTTGCACTTTGTGAACTATCATTGATCATCTTTTCATTTGAATACTTGATATCACTTTATAAACTGTTTGCATATTGCTACTTCTTTGAAATAATGAATCATTTGACTTTATGTAGCAGTAGCAATCATCTTTTATATCCATGTTGTGATTATATTACAAAGTTCATGTTAGTTTTATCACTTTCATACTCAAGGACGAGCATGAGTTAAGCTTGGGGATGTTGATGCATCTAAAATGCATACATGAACTTTGCACTATAATAGTTATATTCCATTCATATTTGCATCATATAAGGGGTATATTACTGTTATTTAATGATTTTTGGTAATTTATGATGATATCCCCTTTTTATGGAATTAATCCTGCGCAGGCAGAAAACCCCTATTTCTTTCCTTATTTGTTTCAGGACCTTAACGACGTCATAATGAGCTCTAAATTTACGGGGGTCAATATTTTGGAAGGAGAAGATTTAGGAGCGAAAGAAGTCAACGAACGGAGGCCGGAGGACCAAGATGGAGGGTCCCACGCGGCTACAGTACCAGGCCGCGTGGGCCCATCCAACTCAGCCCTCGTGGCCCCATTTGCATCGATCCTTCGCCCTGAAGCATCCTCGTGACCTAAAAACGCCTATATAAGAGGTCCCCCGACGTTTTCCCAGAGGAGAGCCGCCACACGAGAGAAACAAGAAACAGAGACCAGGAGGCTGCAGATTGGAGGGGGAAAACTCCGGCGGAGCCCTGCCGGAGAGGCCTCCACCTTCTCCATCGACATCTCCACCGTCTCCATGATGAAGAGGGAGTAGTCCACCTCTGGACTATGGGTTTGTGGCAGTAGCATATGTATCTCTCTCTCTCTCTTGAGCTTCACTAATTAGCACCGTATGAGCTGCTGAACATGATTACGGTCACCGTTGTATTACCATTGTGGTGAATCTTTCTATGAGTTAATATATGTTGAGATTGCAATGTTATATTTCAGTTATGAAAGTAGATGCATATTATGTAACCCATTCTTGTATCCTTGTTATGATCAAGCATGTTTATGAGAGCGTGTGTGGGGGAACGTGTGCATTAGTTGGAGTAAACGGGGGTGGTGAAGTGATAAGCTGACAACTTGAATATCATGATCCATTGGGTGTTTACCTTACTTGTTGCCTCACTAGGGATAAACCAAAATACCATGTTGAAGGGTAGGAGGAGTGACATGCCTCTACCTAAGACTAGATCCATCATGTGTTTATTTTCACTTCATGTCATTAATCTTAAAGCTATACTCTGATGTTATCTTAATTACTAAGGTGCATGATTTAGTTCACATCTTGGTGGAGTATAAGTGAGACTAATAATCAAAAGGTCTCTATGCTAGGACGTGATGCCCATATAATTAGTAACATGTCATTAACCTTGTTGCAATCTCATATGTTAAATCTATGTCTACTCATTTGCCACACTATATTAAAGAGAGAGTGCATGTGTGAAACCATGAACCCCGGCCCATTTTTAATCATAAGAAACAACTTTTCAACCACTTTTAAGCATCTTTTACATTCAGCCATTTTAAAATCAGAAAATACAAAAACACTTTTACTTCTTGCATTAACATATAAAAACCCCAAAAATACCATCCATCATCATTACTATCATCCCTGCATACTTATTCACCACCATTGCATATTTATTTACTGTTTTGCATTCATTATCATCTTAATATCATTCTCACACCTTGTGCTTGACAACCACTTGGTGAGGTTGAGGGCACAAAGCAATCTATTTTGTTTGCAGAAAATCTAGAGAAGGACAAGAAGATAAAACCCACACTACTGATTCCCCGAGAGTTCGATATTAAACCCTCGAGTCACCTTCTTGGGGAAAAAATACAACTTCTACATACTCTGTACTTGGAGGCTCAACCTATCCCTAATATATTATCTTCCTTTCAGGGTATCAAGAGTACTTGTTGGCATTGTTGAGGGAGAAGAACACTCTCATCAATCCTGTCATCACTCGTAAGCTAACTTCTTGGCAGGAGCGGCCTTTTTCGCTTTCTTTGTTGAGGATTTTCGAGGAGCTGTAGCACTAGCCGCCGGTGTGGTGTCGGCGATGCTCTTCCGCTTTAGAACACGAGGCTGAGGCGGCGGAGCCTGCTGAGGCGGCTGAGTCTGTTGAGTCGGCTGAGTCTGTTGAGTCGGCGGAGATGGCTGATTCTGCTGCGGCGGCGAAGGAGGCTGAGTCGGGTGAGGCGACGGAGATAGCTGACGCGTGGAGATGGCGGAGGTGGCGGAGATGGATGAGGCGGCGCAGACGGCGGAGGTGGCAGAGACGGTGGCCTTGACTTCCAAGTTGGAAGCACAATGTGTTCCTTCCGCCATAGAATAGTAGTTTTTCTGCCATCTCTCAGTGCAGTCTCCCCTTCACCTGTAGGGTAGTCAAATTCCAGGTCCTCAAATCCCTTTATAACTTCATCCACCACGACAACAGCATAGCCATCTAGATTCGGAGAGGAACGGTAAGTTCCATTAGGTACAGGAGCTAAGACTACGCCGACCGCCACCTTCACGGTTAGGTTCATCAATGGAGCATGTAGCTCACAATTTTCCCTTTCCGTGATATCATCCACGGGGTAGCGACGAGCCGAGATATCTGGCCGAACGAGCTCCGTGGAAGCCACGCTGCTTTTCCGCTGAGATGGTGGGCTGCTATTTTCCAATGCAGGATCTTCGTGCCGCTAAGATTGGCCGGTAGCTTGCTGGCTGGTAAGTGCATCTAGTATCTCCTGCTGCCTCGTTATTTTTTTTCGATCTGCTTCAGCCGGTCTGCCTCCTCTTTCTTTTTCCTCCCTCGGCTTCTATAAGTGACACTGCAGTCGGGAAACCCATACTTCCACGGAACGGAGCCTTCTGTGCCTCGTGTTCGTCCAATGTGTTCTTTATTCCCGAGGGCGCGTGTCAGCTCGTCGTTCTCTCTGTCTAGATGGAACTTCCCGTTGTGTACCTCCTTCATTATCTTTTTAAGTTCAGTTAGGGGGGTTGCAAGTTGTGCTTTTGTAAAAATGCACTTCCCTGTTTCTGGGTGCAACTTTCCCCCATGCCCGTAGAACCAAAGCTTTGCCCGTTCAGCCCACTCCTGCGTCTCAGGAATTATCCCTTTTTCAAGCAGGTCATTCTCATCTTTCTCCAACTTAGGTTTGGTAGCCCTGTAGCCACCTCACCCCATGCTATGGTGATATTCTTTCTTTCTAGCATTTTTCTTATTTATTGTTGACCTTTTCTTAGCCTCCTCCGATGTCTTGTACTCGACAAATTCATCCAAGTGATCTTTTAGCTTCTCATATGCTCCAGTGAACTCCGGAGTCTTTCCTTGGAGGACATAATCCTTGTTCAATCTTTTCTTCCAGTTGATAAATTGTTCGGCCATCTTCTTAAGTGTCCACTCCTTGACCTTGTTCTCTATGGGATCCTCGTTATTTTCATCCCCCTCTAATGGATGAGCGTTGTCCAAAGCATTTTGACGAGGTAGCATGAAATTAGCCATGAGCGTACTCCAAAGATTGTCTTTGGCTCTATCGTCGACAAAACTAGCAGATGAGCATCGTCCAGCCGCCTTTGGCTTATTCCAGTCTTGAATGGTGATCAGAATGTTGTCCCTAACAACAACTCTGCATTGACTTATAAATATTGAGGCGTGCGTCACGGGAAGAATCGGTCTGCCATCTTCAGCGATGGCTTTGATCTTGTACCTTTCATCTTTCTTCAACCTTTTGGCTGGCCCTCGTTTGTTGTCAGAAGATTTGCTCGATCCGGAGGGCTAAAAGAAGAAAGAGCATTAATATATGTATATACAAATCAAATAATGCATCTAGTCAACAGAGGGTTA